>LDAU01000083.1:0-270797 GCA_001447515.1 Pseudocohnilembus persalinus
GATGTAGGAGTAAAAGTAATTCCAGAATTAATATAGGATGACTCAAATTTATTATTGACATTATTAGTTTATAACATATTTATATTAAATTCAAAACTTGATGTTGTTGAAACGTATAGGGGTGCAATTAAATTTGTTATTTTTAAGGTACAAGTTATTTCACCACTTAAAAAAGTGTACATAGTATAGTCTCCAATAATTATCTTATAACCTGAACTCTCAACAGATGTGGCTGAAGCATCATAGTAACAGTCCCCTGTTAATTCATAATCATTATAATCAGTCGAAGAATCAATGCTAAATTCTGGAGGAAATTATAAGATTAGTTTATTTGTAAAAGTCCTATTTACAAAATAAAAATAATATTTTATTTGAAATTTATACATTTATTTTATTTTTATCATAATATTTACGCTGGAATTCCAGTAGTAAATGTAAAATATGCTTCAACATTTTCTTAAACTTTTGCATTAACTCCTGCATCTTACATAGTAAAGGTACAATTAGCTAAGGGAATAATTTATTAGTTATATACTGGTAAATTAATTGACCCCTATATACCAGCAAATGTAGTATATGATCCGCTTCCTTATTTTTAAAATAAACTAGTAGTTGCCGTATCAGTAGGTTCATTTATATGACTATTAGTCAAAATAGAAGGTATACTTATTTTAAACCATTAAGGACTTAAATTATTTGGTACAGATATTTCTTTAAAAATATAGTAACTTGTAGAACCTGAGGTTTGAACAATCATTTAACATACCCCGCTAGTTGGATCGACGAATAAAGTTCCAGATTCTGATTCTACATCTAATAATTATTTTATATTATATATATATAAAAGTTAAATTATAGTTATTTTTATAAGTTAACTTAAAATATTTGTTTTAAATTTTTTTTATTTTTCATTAAAAAATTAAATTTTGCGTTAAAAGTGTTTGGATAAAAAAAAAAAAATTAAATTAAATTTTTAAGTATAAATAAAAATTTAAATGTAAATTAAAAATTACCGCATGGATAAGTTGTTGTAGAAGAATCTACGCCTATAAACGGTGAATATCCTGCTGAATTGGCCCAACTAGGGAAAACTATACCTAAAGCGCACCCATTTCCACATAAACCTTTAGGTATAGTTGGGTGATTTAACTCTGTATATAAAATGGTATCTGTATATACAGTTGAGTCATCAAAGCTGTTGCTAATTGTAGTTATTTGTGCATTTATCATTTAAATATATATGAAAAGTAAAATAAATGCTTAGAATTGCCTTTTTATTTAATTTTTATTCATTTAAAATTTTAGTTTATAGTATTTATGTATGTATATTGACTATATTTTTCTTTTATGCTCTAAATTTATGACTTTTGTTTATGTTTATTGTATTTTATAGATCTAGTTGGTATAATTTATCTTGGTATATTTTTAAAATATTTTTTTTTTTGTGCTTATTTATATATAAAGAGTATTTTTTTAATTTGTTTATTTAATTATTTATTTAATGAGTAATTATTTTAATTTATTATTGTTGTAAGTATATCACTTCTATAAAAAGTTATGTGAAATAAAAATTAATTATTTTCTAATATATTTTTAAATTGGTTTATAAGTCCAATCATATATAATTTAAATAAAATTCACTGTTATTAATATAAATATTTTGAATTTATTTTATTAATTTTGAAAATGAATTTTAATCTTAGAATTTAATAAAATTTTGCAGATTTTCAAACTTCAAATTATTTAAAATATCTAATTTAACGGAATTTACTTTAATTATAACACCAAATAAAATTATTAAAACAAATACAATTTTCTAAATTATATATTGTTTCACAAAATTGAAAAATTAATAAAAATATAATAATTTAGATTTATTTATAATATAAATAAATATCGATATTAATTTATAAAAACACACTTTTAACTTATAAAATTATATGAATCAATAAAAAAATATTGATAAATACCCTTATTTTATTAATTTAAAATATACACATATGTTTCAAAGGATACTTTTTTATATTAATAATATTTAATCTATTTAGCTATTTTAAAAATTAAAATTATGTGTTAATTAAATTAATTTCATATTAATAAGTGATATATTAATATTATCATTGATAATTAAACAAGCCTATACAATGATAATATATAATATTTTATTTCCTCTTAGTGATTTTATTTATTTATATATATTATAAATTTAAACAACAATTTGATTTGATTTAAATTAGAAATAAGATGAGTGAGATTTTAAATTACATATAGATCTATATAATTAAATAAAGAGGTTTAATTAAATGGAAAAATAGCTTTAATTATGAAAATACCATAAAAAATTAACTATGGAATAAAACGTTAATTCAAACATTTAAAAATTATTACTATCTATAAATCTTTGAAAAACTATTATAATTAATAAAAAATAAATAATACATACACATTAATATTAATATTAAAACACAAATAAATCAATAATTGTAAAAAAACTATAAAATATATAAATTTAATTATTATATAATTTTAATATATTTAAATTAAAAAAACTTAATTTTATAATTTTCTTTATTATATAAGTACATATATGTATAAAAAAATTTTTTGTTATTATATAAATATTTATAATATATTATAAAAAATATCAATTATCATCACTATCATCCCCTATAAATGCTATATCCGAAGAATTTATAGGTATTTTTGGTATATTATTTTATTTATACTTAGATTATTGGCTCTTTCCTCTTCTACTGGACAAATTACTTTACAAATAAATTTTTTCCAAATTTTTAATTTTTTTTTAATTTTACATAGTTAACCTTTCTGACTCTTATGCTTTCATAAACGACTTTTCATTTTTTTCTATTTCTTTTAACAAAGAATCATTTACGAAATTTGTTTTTTATTTCGTATATTATAAATTATTTCTTGTGTCGTCTTTGTTGTCCAAAGAAAAATCTATCATTGAACTTTGTCTTTTAACTTTCTTTTTAGATTTTCCGTTTTTACCACTTTGATTGTTATTATGGCCATTTAAGTAAGATTTTTCCAATAATTTTCTTTACTAAGTATTGGATCTAGCTCGGTTTATAGGTGGCCTGTTGTTTATCTGTGTAATCGTCTAATTATGTTTCAATTTGTTCTTTAAAAATAAATACAAATTATTATAAGTATAAATTAATGTAAAAGTTAAATATTTTAATTTTTTTTTACATCTTAAGTATTTCCTATATCAGAGAATTTATTAGATCTGCCAATAAAACCAGGTTGGGAATTTTAGTGCATTTTTACATTTTAATTATGTGAAAATTACGAGTTATTATGTGATTATCTATTTAAAATACTTTTTGGAATCATCTAACTATTTTGCGAAACTAAATCGTCTTTAATCATGTCATTTTATTAATTTGTTTCATTTAAAAAAGTTTCATCATATCTCATATTTAAAAAATTAAAATCTGAGGGGGAAACATCATTTAATTCTTTACTTTCTTTAACCATTGAATTACCACTCTCTTCTTCAGGGTCAATAATTTTGGCAATATCGACAATTTACTAATTATTTATTGAAATATTAAAAAATTTATATAAAATAAAAATCTAAATAAATAATAAAAAAAAAAGAAAAATTAAAAATTAAAAATTTACTGGTTTATCTTAATTTTTCAAGTTTTATCCATTATTTTATGCCTAAAGTTTTTCCTTATACTTATCTTCATATCTTTTAGGCTTTTTGTAATTTTTAGGGTCGATTTCATGTAAAATATCTTGTGCAATTTAATTTTCTGAATGGTTTAATTTATCTCCACCATCTTTTTATTAATCTTTATATTCTTCTCCTTCTCCTTGTTCTTTTTATTATTGTTATTATTTTTGACTTTTGTTATCTTATTGCGAAATATTTTAAGTATTTTCCATTTAAGAGTTTGTATATTCACTATTTTAATTATTTTCTTTGATAAATTAAGGAGTATCAAATTACCCACTTTGGTTGGAACTTAATTGGAAGTGATTATTTTTTCTTCTTTTATAATTTCCCTTTTTATCTAAATTTTTAGGATTTTTAATTAAATTAGTATTTAAATTCTCTCCCTATAAACTTTCCAAATTTTTTTAATCACCATTAAAATTTACTTCTTAACTTTAAACTAAATTAGAAGAATTAGACACTTTTTAATTTTCTAAATTTTAAGACAACATTTTCAAGTGTTCTTAATTTAAATCCATAGGATTTAAAGCCAAATAAGAATCATCATTTTAAGCTGCATATTATATAGGAGACTAATGGTCAATAGTTTTCTCTAAAACCCTTTAATTTCCATTATTAAACGGAATTCCACTTATACTGCTTAAATTTGCCATCATTCCGTTGTTATTTATGCTGCTACTTCTCTATTATTTCAATTTTTGTTATTATTGTTATTATTATTAAGTTTATATTTATATTTACGAATTGTTTTATTTGAATATGCTGTTATTTATACCATTTTACTGTTAATTATTTAATTTTTTAGGTTACGGACTTTTACTTTTACTTTTGCTTTTACTTATTTTACTTATTTAACTTTTATTCATGCTTTAGTTTTAACTTTTAATTGTGGATTTGTTTTTTAGAGTGCTTTTGTTGTTAATTGTACTTTTATTGTTTAATGTACTTTTATTTTCTTGAGGATTTATTTAATTTTTTTTAATTTAGTTGTTTTTGTCTTAATTAATTGTTTTTTAGCTGGAGTTTTTATTGGGGGATACTTATTATCTAACTTGTGGTTTTTAAGGCGATTTGTTAATATCTTTTTACGGAGATCTAGATTTTGATTTAGATTTAGATTTACTTACTTTACTTTTATTATTATGCATTGGTACGACTTAAGACTTTTTTTTATTACCTTGACTTCTTTTAAAATTCTTAACTTGTTCATTTTCCTGATTTAATATTTTTTCTTTATCATTTTAAATATTTTTAGGTTAACTTAAATTCTTCTCAAAAGAAATTCTTCCATCTTATTATTATTACTCATCATCTTCAACACTTTTGAAAATAATAAAATAATTAAAAAGTTGTTCCACTAAAATATTTAATAATAAAGTTTTTAAATTTTTACCTAAATAAGTTAGTCTAAACTCCACTACCTTTCTTTTAATTTTCTATATCAGGATTTTTACCATTAGACTATCTTACCTCTATTTATTTTCTTTTATTACTGTTTTCAAAATTTTCCTATTCTTTCAAAGCCTAGACTGTATTAATTTGGCTGTCACTCATCGACAAATTATTCATGCTATTATTATATACAGCTGTAGAATTATGTTATTGTTAAATATATTACTATCTCTTTGCATTAATGTTATTACTAATAACTTAAGCAAACTGAACAGGTTTATCAAGTTAATAGTCAGATTCTCTAGAATCCTCAAATTCTTCATCAAACTGATCTTCTTCCAAAACGTTAATGTCATCTTCATCGTCATTTATACTCTCTTCTCCGTCATCATTATTATAGTCTATAAAAAAATTAAAAAATTAAAATTTAAACAAAAAAAATTTCAAAAAAAAATTTAAGATAAAATTATTATTTAAATGAAACAAATAAATATAATTCAAAACAAAATTTAAAATTTTTAAATAAATAAATTATCAAAAAATAAAATAAACATCAAATAATAACAATTTAACATTAAATAAACTAAAAACAATAAAAATAAACATAAACATAAAAAGTATAATATAATGTAATATAATATAAATAAATAAATAAATAAATAAATAAATAAATAAATAAATAACGACCAAATGATAAAAACAAACATTAAATAATATATACAATATAAATAAACAAATATTTAATAAAAACCAAAAACCAAAAAAAATAATATAAATAAATAAATAAATAAAACCTAAAAAATTTTTTATTTACCTTTTTAAGCCAAAAAGCCCCTGCTCATTTCGACAAGCCCAGGTCTTTAACATACCAAAGACTCGCTTTACTTGATCATCCTAGTAGGAAATTCGGGCTCATAATCGTCGTCATAAAAACTAATTTCTTCTTATCTATTATAAAACATTTCGTCCTTATGAGCGTTGCTGTCTATTTTTTTAAATTATTAATTTATTTATATAATATTTTTTAACTTAATTTTAATATAATTATATTTAAAAAAAATTTTTAATTATAAAAAAATTTTAAAATACCGTCTTAGTCCATGAAAATCGCTTATTTGTCTTTGGAATTCAACTAACTGTTGTTGTTTAGTTCGTCTAGTTCGCTTATTGGTTTAAGCACTTAATAACCTTTATAGGGGTTTTTTCTTATTGTGGTAAATTTTCGTCCTTTTCCAGGAGAAGATCTTTTTAAAAAATAATAAAATATAGGTTTTTTGTGTTTTTAAATTGTTAATATAGTTTTATTTGTAATAAAAATTATTCTTATTATTTTAAATTTTAACTGTAAATTTAAATATTATATAATCAATTTTTTCTTTTTTTTATTACTATTCGTCTTATTCTTAGTACTACATGTTAGATGATAATTAAGCTTAATTTACAGTTTCTGCTTTTCCTGGTACAGTATGTTTGCTAAAAGGTCTTTACATATCTTCTGTTTCTTGTATCTAATTAGCCTAATTTAATTCTGGAATATCTAAATCTTCAGTTTATTTTCTTTAATGTGTACCCATTCCATATTTATAAGGAATTAATTAATCGAATTCCGAAGTTGAAGATTTGTTTAAAGGCAATTGAGATTAATTATAAAAAGTTTTGCTTAAACTTTAGTTTAGCTCGTTTTGTTTTGGATTGTCAAAGAAATCTTTGTCTTTTTTGGCGTCAAAAAGTAAAAATACTATCATTAATAAAGTCAAAATCAAAGCATCAATTGCTTGCATTAAGGTTTAATCGGTTTTATCGTAAAAATAAATAATTGATGATGCACCGATAATTATAGGAAGAGAAGTCACAAATATAGATATAACTAAAAATTTGATAAAATAATAAATAATTTTTTTTTTTATTTTTTTAAATATAGTTTTTTACCAGTAAAAATATTAGTCATTACAAACTTAGAAATTGAATCTAACTTCATGTTGAAAAAACTGTAGTCAAAATACCTACAGTATAGAATTCTATATACTTTGAATGTAAATAATAGTCCGATTATTTATATGAATTTGCTTGAAACTTTGTGACTATAAGTTTCGTTTTTCCATTTTTTGTAGCTTTTATCTTTTCCATAGTGACAACAAAATGCGAATGCGAAAAATATATTTATTACATACGAAAAAATTATCCCAATTAATAAAATTAGTAGGGTTTTTGTGGCAGATAAATTAGAACCAGAAAAGTCAGATCCATTTTGATTATAATAATAAGTAGTAAATAAAGAAACCCATCTTTATAAATAAAAATAATATAAAAACTAATCATTTTTTACAAAATTAATTCACATTTATTAATATTATAATTATAGTTATATTTTTACGCTGCAAATTCAAAAATACTGATAATCCCAACCAAAGAAGCCCGCACATGAGTAGCAGAATGAGCTTTTTTACTTATGAAAATTGAGAGCATAAAAAATACACTTAAAATAGTTAAGGGAACTGGGAAATACTAAGATTCTTTAAAATTTTCTTCTCCTTATGAAACACATTCGGAATAAGAATCATCTACTTCGTACCCGTCAGGGCAATCTTCGTAACAACCTCCACTTAATAAAAAATATCCACTTTTACAAGTTGTACACTAGTCTACTGCTGTACAAACAGAACAGCCGTCTGAACAAAATTCGGAATTTGACTTTTTAAAATTAAAATTTTAAGTTTTTAAAAAATAAAATTTATTAAAAATTAGTCATTTATTTATATAGTCAATTTCATTTTTTTTCTTACTTTGCAGGTACCATCTAAAAAATAAAATAATAAAATTAACAAAATTAACATAAAACTATATAAATACATAATTATAAAATTCTATTAAAATTTAAATATTATTACAATAAATAAAAAATACTTAAATATAAAAATAATATATAAATATATATATAATATTAATTTTTTTTTATTACCTTCATAATGGGGATAAGCATCAGGGCACTCAGAATAACAATTTCCGTCAAAAACAATAGCAGAATCGCTGCAGTCTATGCAATCTTAGGCATTTGTATCACAAGTCAAACAAATTGGGTCACATTCTGTACACTTATTATTTGAAGAGTCTTCAAAATACCCATTTGGACACGAATTTACACATTCTTTTGTATTTTCGTTAAAAAAGTACCCAGTTACACAAGAATCGCAAACTGAATTATCGTCGTAACAAGTCTTACAATGCAAACCTGTTTGGCTGAAAAATGTATTTAAAAATTATGGATATAGTTTTATATGATTTCTTATAAATTTTTAATATTTTATATTTTCTTTTTGAATATAATGTATTTAAAAAGTGGAAATTTGTTAATTAAGATTTATTTAGAAATATGTTTATGTTTATATTGTAAAATGTTTGTATTGTTTATATAATTACCAAGCTGTACAATTTAAACCATCAATTCCATAACCAGCAGGACATTTACTTAAACAACTATTACTATAAAAATAATATCCAGAGTCACAAGTTAAACATTTATTTCTAGATCCAGTGCATTTATCACAAGGTGAAGTGCACTCTGTACATTTGCCATTATACAAAACTTAGCTAAATTTTAAATTAATTAATGAATTAATTTAATTATTTTGAATTATCATTATTATATATTATATATAAAAACATCTAATAACAATTAATTAATATATAAATTTATAAAGAATTTATTTACTAATTATCAGAAGCGGTCTCGCAATCGTCAGTGCATGTTGTACCATATAAATAATATCCACTTAAACAGGATTCACACTCAGTGGCTGATGAACAAGCTTTACAAAAGATAGATGTATCACAGTCAAAACATTCACCACTTAACTCATATTAAGTACTACTACATGAGGCAACACATGTATTAGCATAAAAAAGAAATCCACTATCGCAAGTTAAACAAAAATCACTAGTTCCTTTAAATAATAATAATAAAGAAATAAAAATTTAATAATTATTAAAAACTAAAAAAGCAGAATTTATTATTATTTATTTATATATTAAATAAATGACTTTTTTAATATAATAGATATATTTTTTTCAAAATTATTTATTTTTTATTTTAGTATAAATATTTTTTAATTTTTACCAGTACAAGTGGCACAATTATCAGTACAAGGGTCACATTTATCTGAATTTTCGAAATATCCATCTGTACAACTATCTTAACACTTATTAAGGTCTGCATTATATAAATTATAAGTAGTTACACTGTTATCATAACAACTTAAACACTTATTAGGGTCAGTACTACTACAGGTTTTGCAATAATAAGTGTCGAAATCGCAGTTTAAAGTAAAAGTTGTTACCGAATTTATGTAGTCTATTTCGGCGTCTGCGGAATCATAGGTCGCAATTTTAAAGGTATTTGTTGGGTCTAAGGATTTGTACTGTGCTAAATTTGGGTTTTGGACATTGGAAATTGATATTGCTTTTTTAATAGTAGAAAAAAAATTAATTTAAATACTGTTTTGGGTAAATTAAATAATTTGTCATAATTTGTTTAATATTTATTTAGTAAATTCATTTTTTTATATTTTTATATTTTAAAATGTAAGTGGAAATAATTTTTTATATTTTTTTTAAAAGTAAAAGTAGTGTTAAATTTACTTATAGTTTTGGATGAGAAAGAAGAGCCTTATATTGTTATTGAAGGAGAAGATATTACTTTTGTAATAGAACTAATTTATGAACTGGTTACAACAGCAGATCCCCCAATACTTAAAATTGAAGGAAAAGTTATGATTATTTTACCATTATTAGGTACTTAAGTGTAGGTAGTGAAACTTATGGTATATGTAGTAATTGACTCAAATATTGTACTTACCGCAGATTTTGAGTTAAAATTCACGGTATTTGCTTTAAATAAATATCAATAAAAAAACAATCATAAATTATTATAAATTTTTATTTTATCATATTTTTTAAATAATTTTTTATTTTTTTATTTTTACGATCTGTGGTCTATAAATAATTGCTTCCTGTTTATTGCTAAATTAATTAAGTAGTTGTACTGGCATATGTTACATATTAAAAATAACTTAAAGCTGGTTAAGTGGAATAAAAATTTGTAATAGTGGAAATCTAAATCGAAGCCGTCTCTCCCTTACTAAAAGTGTCTGAGGAAACTTTAAAATCCAGTGTGACTGTAATATCATTACCACTTTTAGAACAAGGCAATGTTGATTAAAGTTTAGCTTTTTTTATAAAAAATAAGTTAAACCTTAAAATAAAAGAAAATAACATTTTTTATTTACAGGAAGTAGAACTGGCTGTGCAACTAGTAGCTGTTCCAAAATAACTTTCTCCCGCATAATTTAAGGGGAAATAAATAACCAAACTATACCCATTTTAATGTTCCAAACTAAAAGTAAAAGAAAAAGTAACACTTGTACTTTCAGAATTTACATAACTTCCCAACACAAAACTAGGTGCACTTGAAAAAGACGTAGGCGTCTCCATATCTACACTGATATCTGAGGTTTTAGATTACAGTATTTAATCGCTATTATCATAAGCATATACTTTAAAATTCGAATAACTTTTTACTATTCCTGGATTTGTCACACAATTTTATATTTAAATTTCTATAGAGGCTCCTTTGGCTATGCTGCTGCTTATAACTATTTTTGCTGTAAAAGGACTGCTAGATTTTAAACTGCAAGTGCTTCCTATTGTGGAGGTATCTGCTTTTACTTAACAAGATAAAGAAGCGCTAGAAGTTTTGGAAATATCAGAGGGAAAAACTACTGTTAGGTATCCACTAGAAGGTATTTATATTTAGTTGACGAATGTTAATGTATAAGTCACACTCCTAAAAAATTAGTATTTTTTAATATAAAATTATTTATATATAAAAATTGTTATATATTTTTTTTTTTAATACTCTTATCCAACTACACCACTATTGGCAACAACGTTTACTGAAGGAATTTATATAGGGTCTGCAGTTATGGTTTTAGAATTATCTTAGTCAACTAAACTTCCGGATATACTGTCACTATAATAAGTAGAAATTTAAAATGCACTTGTTTCTGATAAAGTACTGGGATTTTAAACGCCATCTATCGTAAAGACAATTTAATCAGTACCATCAAACCCAGAAGTATAAGATGTAAATAAATTTTTAATGGTAATTGTTTATCCCGTTTTTGTGCAAGTTAGGGTTGAGTAAGCAGTAACAGTAGAAGCTAACAAATTATATTTTTAATTTAAAATATAATATAATAAAAAAAAATTATTTTTACTGCAAGAAATAGTTCCCAAAGTAATTTAACTAGGAAATACGACAACAATATACCCATCATCCATTAATTCATGTTCAACATCCAAAGTAAACTAATAATCAGTAACAACTCCCACTCCCGTATCAGTAGGCGTAATTTCTACACTATCAAAGCCGCCCTTAATAGAACTAACAGTCATCCCAGTAGTATAAGTAAAAACCTCGCCCCCATTATACTCACAAAGAGCCTCTATACTGCTCGTAGTTGTAACATAATTAGGTAATATCACGTCTGTTATCGTAAATTTTCCAGTAATTGTAGTAACTGGGTAATTATTGGAGGGTAGGAGATTTGTTATTTCTATTGTGTTTAAGGTTGTGTCTTTTGTTATAACTGCGGTGGCGGAGAAACCGTCGCTTGTGGATAAATTTGCGTCGGTGAGGTCAAGAGATGAGGGGAAGGTAAGGGTCATTGATATTTCTTTTTTTCTTTTTTTTTTGAGAAAATTAACACATTTATCATTTTAATTAATTATTAAGATATAAAAATATTGTAAATTAAAAAATAGAATAAATAAATAAAAAAATTATTTAAAAAAATATATGTTTATTAATTTATGAGTTAAAGTAATGTCTTATTTAATTTAAAAATACGAATTTTTATTTTTATTAGAAAAATATTTTGTTTTGGATTGAATTAAATGTTTTAAAATATAAGAATTTCAATTTTTATTAAATATATTTTGATTTTCTCTATATTTAAGTTAAAAATTTTTACTATTATATGTTTAATTTGTAAAAGTTAATATAATAGGTAATAATTTTAAAATAATTTACAATGGCATTCCAATTTAAAATACTATTTCTATAGAACTTTTTTCTTATACAGTTTACATATTTTATGTAAATGTGACGTTACCTGATGGAAAGGATAAGGGATTACTAATTAAATAATCTAAATTCTTACTACTTATTGGGCTAGTAATATGATCTACCAAATCAATCTTAATATTATTGTTTTATAACGTTGCCTATGGGTTAAGAAAAGATTCTATTATAAAAGTAACTGATGTACCGCTAGCAATAGCATTTAATTAAATTATAATTTCGAAAGTTAATGTTGATTTATTATAATCAAAACTTTTTAATGCCCCTGTACTCCCACTTTCTGCCACTAAAATAATAAAACAATTAATAATATTAAAATAGATATATATATTTATAAAAAACAATATGAAAATATAACCTTCTAAATTAGAAAATTTTTCCTCCCATAAAGTATTTTTTGGCAAGAATGAAAAGCCAGACCACTTTATTGGAAAAGTTAAAACAATTTTCCAATCATCTTAAATATCTGAACTATAAGAAAAATCAAATTTAATGTTAGATTATGAATATGTATAGTCATAAGTAGGAGCTATACTGGCTGTAAAAGTTTGACTTTATCCTTAAAAAATCATTAAAATAAAAAAAATTATCATGGCCAAATTTTTTATCATAATTGGTTAATTGGAATTTTTTAGAGTGTAATATTTCGCCATATAAAAACGATTGTTTTATTATTTCTAGTTCTAAAATGTTATTAATTTTTAATTTTATATTATTTGCTGCTTCTTTTTTTAATTTTTTATTGTTTATTTTTTGATATTTATATTTATCTTTTATTTATTTATTGTATGTATTACTATTATTTTTATTTCTTGTTTTATTCTAACTTTTCTGTTTGATTATGTTATTTTTATTAAATTCAAAAAAATAAATAAATTTTTCCACAAATGCATTTCGTTTTTAATTGCTGTAGCCATTAATAATTTTAGGATAAAAGGAATAAGAATTCATAATTAATTAATTATTAGTATTTTGTATATCAACCACAAATTAACTATGTGAAAAATTAAAATTTTGCTTTTATCTTAATATTTTTTTAATACTTGATTTATTTCTAAATTAAATATCTTTCATTCATTTTTAAATCATATAAATTTTAGAAATTATCACAAATATGATAAAAATATACAAAAAAGTGTATTTAAAATAATATTAAATAAAAATCAGTTTTCGAAAAAATATATAAAATATAATAATTTATAATTCATTTTTACCTATATATATATAGTATAATGAAACTTTTATTATAAAAATTTACATAAATAAATTAACATAAACTTTATAAATATATAGATATAAGTAAATATATATTTATTTTAAGTATATATATTAATAATAATTAAATAAAGTAAAAATACTTTTTATTTAGAATTAATTATTAATTTTTTCATTATTCTACATAATTAGTAAATTATTAAATCAATTTATAATTCATTCTTAATAAAATGTATTTAATTAAAATAACTTATTTTAATGTTTTTTTAAAATTATCTAGTCGCTTTTTTTTTTTCATCTTAAATTTAAAAAATTAATAGCTTTTGGCTATACATTTTATTTATATGTATTGTGATTTTTACTTTTTTTATCACTAAATTTCAGTATTTAGTTATCTAATTATTAGCTAAATTCTTTTACCATTAAATCAAAATCCGCGCTTTTTTATTCTTAATAAGTACTGTTCTTATTATTGTCTTAACTTAATTATTAGTTTGTATCTTCATCTTCAAAGGTAGCAGAAAATTCATCCAAATTAGCAGAAAAATCACTTATTTATACTATAATACCGTTTTATATTTATTAATTCTGATAAATATCATTATTTTACTAATTTTTAGGATTTTTTTATTACTTATTAATATTATTATCATAATTATTTTAATGTAAATTATTTTAATATAAAAAATCAGAACAATCAAAATCAGAAATTTAAACTTCTGGCTCAATGTCATCGAAATTCAGCTTTTTCTTCACTTATTTTAAATCAGACTAAGAATATTTTGTTATGTTATCATTTTTATTTTTGCTTTTTAATTATTTTTTAGGGGCTTAGTTTAAAATTTCATTATACAAGTGAGATTTTTTAGCTTTTGGTGTAGAAAATTATACATTAGAGGGGGAAGCTATTTCAAACACATTAAATTAATTTTTCATTTTAATATTTTTAGAATTATTTATAATCAACTTTTATTCTTATAAAAATTAAGAAGTCTGCCTTAATTTTAAAAATATTATTTTTATTTTTTAGTTTTTTATTTAAAGTTTTTTTGTTTTTTTTATATAATTTTATTCTTGCTTTATTTTGCTATTATAATCAATAAAATATTAAATAATTAAGCAATAAAGCACCAATAAATTTTATTTATTGTTTATTCTCACATTTTTTTCCTAAATTTGTATTCAATGTTAAATAAACCATATAAAATATACAATAAATTGTTTATTTAATAAAATAAAATATGAGTTATTAATATTTGCTTAAAATAATAGAGAGAATACAAATTAAATAATTATATTCTATTATTAATATTACAATAATTTATAATTTGGACAGAATTCAAGAAAAATATATTCCATACTTTTTATTTAAATTTATATTTTTCAGAATTTAAATATTTATATCAAATATATAGATTGTATTTGTTTTATAAAATACTTTTAAATCTACAGTTTAAAAATATATTTTAATTTCAATACATGCTAAGTTTTTGCTTAAATTAATATAAGATTATACAAAAAAATGAGAATTCTATAACAAAAATTATTTATAAAAAAAAAAATATTTTTTAAAAGATGGATTTATTTTATATTGTCAAGTTACTATTCTTTATCCTAGTGAGTGAAATATAATATTATTATCATTTTAACCTGTTATTAGAAAGAAAGAAATAAAGTATTTATTATTAATAAAATTGCGCCTGCAAATTTAATTATATTGGTATCAATACTATTTTATATTTTATAATTTATTACAAATTTCTACTTAAATAATATAATATTAATAAAATTAAAAAATAAAAACTACATTATTTTAAAAAAAAATTATATTAATGTATTTACCTGGAAGTAATAAAAACCCTAATTTCTAAATTCCAGTAATTATAGAATTTGGAACCTTGAATACAAGAGTGGGTAATAATTTTTAAAAAAAAATGTATATTTATAAAAATATAGTAGATTATATTAAAAAATTAAACTTATATTAATATTTATTATACATTTATTTATTTATATTATAAAAATTTTTTTAAATATAATAATAGGATATGGAGGTCATGATTGCCCTTAAGCTATAATACCAACAGTAATTTTAATTAAATAATTTATATAAAAATTTATATCTATAATAATTTATTTCTTAAAAAAGGATTATGTTTAAAAAGATGAAGATTTGCAAGGATTAGACTGGTTTTCTCCTTTATTGCCCGAAAAAGGAGATCATAAATAATTTATTAAAAATGGTTAAAGTAAAATTATATATAATTTATAGTGAAAGTTAAGTATTAATTCTAACTTATATTAAAAAGCATAAATAAAAATAATTTTTAATATTTAAATTCAATATTATTTTATAGTATAAGACTGGGATGTTGTAGGGAAATTTATTAGAAATATAATGAAAAATACTTTACATACATAGTAATATGATGTTCCTTTATTTTTAGTTGAACCACCTATGTAAACTAGAGAAAATAGAATAAAAATGGTTGAGTTAATGTTTGAAGAGTGTAATTTTAGTTCTTTCTATATGCATAAAGGGCCTTTATTATCTTCGTAAATAATATAAAATAAAATTAATAACAATTTATAAATTACTTTCGCCAATTAAAATTTTAAACCATTTTAAATAAATCTATTTGTTAAATTTAAAATCAGTCTATTAATATATTTTAATTTTTAGCTATATATTTGCAAAAGATACTATTTTACTTATTGATTCAGGGGCTGAAGGGACATATATAATTCCCATCCAAGAAGGATATATAAATTAAAAAGGTAAATTAAATAAATTTAAAATTGTATAAATTATTATAGTAAATAAAAAATATAAATAAAAAATTTTTATTTACAAGCTTTAATGAGAACAGAAATTGGAGGAGAATATTTAACAAAATAACTGTCAAAAATATTAACTTAAAAAAAGTAAATAAAATCATTCGCAAAAAATTATGACAATTTAAGTCCTTCCTTAAAAAATTGGTCTTAAATGGTAACAATTATAAAAATTTATAGAATTAAATTTTTATAAAATAATATTATCATATAAAATTAGGAATTAATTAGAGAAATTAAGCATAACTAATGTAAACTTTTAGAATTTAGTATAGATAATTTTAATTTTAATGATGCAGTTGATAGTACTGTATATGACCTTCCAGACGGGTAAAAAATTGAGTTAGGAAAAGAAATTTACGAAATTCCTGAAATGATGTTCCAAGAAATTGTAAATAAATTTAAACTATTTAATTGGTATATAAATTATTCTTAATTTTTAAATTTTTAAATTTTTAAATTTTAAAATAAACTTAGCCTGAGTGTAATTTTATGGGACTCAATAATTTAGTCAGACAAGTAATTGAAAAGGTAGAAACAGATTAAAGAAAAGAATTAATATAAAATATAATGATAGTTGGAGGTAATTCTTAAACTTTGTAGTTCGAATAAAGACTTTAAAAAGAAATTACCGATATTGACATATTTGGATTATAAAATAAATGTAAAACATTTACACCTCCAAATAAAGAAGAAAAATTATACTCTTCTTGGCTCGGGGCTTCTATTGTCGGCTCTATGAACACATTTGATTCCATGCTTATGACTAAAAGAGACTATGAAGAACATGGATCTATTTTAATTGAAAGAAAAATATTGGGCTGAAAAATAAATAATATATATATATAAATAAATAAGTAAATAAAATGAAATTGATTTATTAATTTATTTTATTTCAATATTTTAACAATTTTTAATTATGTATTTATATATAAAATTATAATTATTTTTAATATTTTTTGGATTTTATAGTATTATATTATAATTTTTAATAAATACATAAATTGGTTTTTTAAAATTTTAACAATTCATTGATTCCTTAAAAATATATGATTATGATTTATAAACTTATATTTTTAAGATAATCATAATTTAGACAGATTTCATTAAATATTTAATAAATATATCATAAAGAATTTGTGTTAATTGAAATAATAAAATTTATTTTATCTTTTTATTAAATTTTTTTTCTTAAAAACATCAAATAACATTTTAAAAAAATTTAAATATAAATGGAAACAAAAAATAATATCAACCAAGTTTTAATAGGTAAATCCAAAACTATTGTAAACTTTGACATTAATAACTCTGATATTTAAGATACAAGTAGAGGTTTTTTGAATAATTAAAAAAATATTGAATTATAGTCATATAATAATAACGAAAAAAATGACTTAAATGAATTAAAATGTAGAAATTTAAAAATAGATAACAAAAATATAAATGATAGTATGAATAACCAAACAAATATCAGTCTTAATCAAAATTTTCAAATGAGCGAAAAAACATAAATAAAAAACTAAAATACCGGCCTAAAATACAAACTAAATAAGAGTTATACTTAAGCTCCTGCTAAAACCAAATTTTTCTAAAAAATTCAAAAAAAAAACAAAGAAAAAATAAACAAAAATTTAGTCTTATATTAATAATAGTTCAAAAATTCTAAAAATAAATTATTATGGTTGAAAATGATTATATACACTAAAACAATAATGAACTATATCTTATTATATTCATCATCTTACAAATTTAAAAATTTAGAAGAAAAACACTTTAACTTGATTTCTGACCCAGCTTCTAACATGGACTATTACACTTTTTATAATATGTTAAATAATTATCAAATGAATTTCATATAAAGGTATAAAAAAAACATAGAAATTTTATATATTAATATTAATAATATTTATTAAAATTATTTATCATTTATATATCTTATTTTAGTAGTAATATATAAATAAATAAATTTTATTTAATATTTTTATCCTTTTAAATAAAGATTTAATTTCAAAATGAGGAATCCTTAGCTCAAAGGTGTTTTGGGAAAAGTACTTACAGAAAACTATTTTATAAAAATTTTTAAAATAATTTTTAGCAGCATAAAAATCCTTTCACCTGATAAAATATATCGTTTATCATGGGACTGGTTTTACACAATGATTTTACTGATAAATATTTATTGGATACCTATATAAATATCTTATTAATATGATAATGAAGACTTAAGAGGTTTCAAACTTACCATGTTTATGGCAGTAGTTCTGGAATATATACCCGGAATTTGTTATTTGATAGACATTATACTTAATTTTAATACTGGTTTTTATAGAGAGGTAAAAATTTAAATAATTATAAATATTTTTATTAAAATAAATAAAAAAATAAAAATTATTAATTAATTATGTTAAAATTTATTATCTAGGGGGTTTTAATTAAAGATAGAAAACTAATATTTAAGAATTATGTTTAGACTACTTTTTTAATAGATTTTTTAGTTTTTATACCTTTTATAATTTCTCAATTTTTAAAAGTTGAATATCTTGATATAGTTTTGGTTTTAAGAATTGATAAAGTTTTTAAGTCTCTAGAAAAATTAGAAGAAATAATGAATTTTTAAGGAACAAAAAGTGCCATTTACAATTTTTTTAAATTGGCTCTTGTTATTTTATTATGCGCTAATTTTGTAGCTTGTATCTTTTTTTACACATCAATTTTTCTCAAAAATTAGGGATATACAGATTCTTGGGTTGACCATTTCGATATCTATAAAGAAAGCTTTCATGTTAGGTAAAATAACAAAAAAATAATAATTAAATGAAAATATTTAATAATTTAATATAATTTATTTATTTCTTTTTATATAATTAAGGTATATTACAAGTTTATACTTTGCAGTTATAACTATGATCACAGTAGGTAATAAAATATTTTAAATAAAATGATATTATATGATAAAATTAAAATTTTAAGGTTATGGAGATTTAAGTCCTATAAATATATATGAAAGGCTAATTGTTATTTTTTTATGTTTAATAAGTTGTGGACTTTTCGCATATACGTTAAATTAAATTGCTGGAATTTTCGAATCATTATTTAAAAGAGATGATGAATTTAAAAAAGAAATGACACTTTTAACAAACTATATGAATACAAGAAATTTGAATCCGTAGACTTAAATGAGAATTCGAAGATATTTCTAATATTTACATAATGAAAAATTTGAAGAAACTGAATAAAGTGAAAAAAAATTAGAATAATTAACAGGTATACAAATTATTTAAAAAATTTTATGATTTTAAATTTTACCTTATGAGATGTAAAATTAATTTTTGCTTACAATTATATAAAGGATAATTACTAACAGATGTAAAAAAAGAGATGTATTGTAAAACATTTATGCAAAATTAGTTTTGGTCTAACAATTTTTCTGAAAGCTTTTTATAAGAGATTTCGTTATAGATGCATGAATAAAAACTGGGGCCAGATGAATTCATTTTTAAGTAAGGTGATATAAACGATAAAATTTATTATATATTTAAGGGAAAAGCTAAAAGTATTATAAATGTAGCAAACAAAGAAAAAATATTAAAAGTTGATGATTTAGACTCTTTCATCGGTTTATAATCTTTTTTCAGCTAACAACCATGTGAAAATTCTATAAAGGCGCTGAATATTTTAACATTTGTATACTTTACCAGAGAAAGCTTTGAAGAAATTATTAAAAAATATCCTAATGACTACCAAATTTACCATTAGTTAAAAACGTAAATGACTTTATTAGGAAAACAAGAAAAATGTAGTATTTGCAACAAATTTAGCCATTTGATTAAAAAATGTCATATGACTAACTATTATCCATATAAAACGAGGGTTATAAAAAATTCTCAGATTAGTCAAAATTAAACTCGAAATAAATAGTATTATGAAGACTATTGTAGTACAACTATAAGGAAATTATCAGAAAGAGATGAGAGAAATTGTCTTTTAAATTTAGCTATTATAAAAGAAGATTTATACGATTTATAAAGAGTTGAAGAAATTAAATTATAAATTCAAGAGCAAAATAATTATTATAATTAAAAAAATATAGATGAATATTATTAAAAATAAAATGAAATTTAAAAGTTTTCAAATGAAAGAGAAAAATATGATACTACTAATAAAGAACAGCAATTTGATCAATTTGATGAGAAAATACTACCAAAAATTGAAGAAGAAGTAGATGATAAATATTAATTTTAAAAATAAATATCTGGTTAAAAAGTTATACTTGATTATAACCCGAAAATTTTAAAAAGCCTTTAAACGCTTCCATCTAACGAAAATTTAGACTATCAAAAGATTCTTGGATTAAAATAGGATAATATATAAATGATTAATTAATAAAATATAGCAAACTTAATTCAAAACACTTAGAAAAATAAAAAAGAAAGGTATATTTTATTTTTTTTTATTTTCTAAATAAATAATTAAAAATTTTTATTTAAATTAGAGATGAAAATAAACATATAAATGCATTTAGCTATGTATAAAAGCCCATTAATTATTTTACTTACCCTTAAATGATAGATTTTGAAACCATGAAAATATATAATAATTTTTTCCCAAATAATAATATAAGTGATGTATTTTAAAAACTTTTTAAGCATCCATCTTAAATAAGCAGTTACAGGTTAAATAATAAAAATGATAATAAAAGACAAAAGTATATAGACAGATCGAAAGATTATTACAGGAATTAAAAAGGTTAATACGGATAAAATTCTTCTATAAGAAGTAATAATAATAATTCTTCTTCTTATTAGTCTTAATTAAGAAGTAAATTTAAAGATAAACAATAATCATTTAAATCATAACTTTCTACAGAGAATGATTAATAAAAATAAAATTAATTAAAATGAAACTCATTTTTTAAATTATTTAATTAAAACGTTTATATTATATAAATATTTGCGCTTAAAGCCGTATAGAAATAATAAATATTTTTTTAATTTATTTTATTTTTAAATAATAAATAAAAATGAATGTAATGATCACTGATATTATCTAATTTTATTCATATTTAACAAGTTGTATTTTAAATAATAATATCTAATTATTTATGCGTATTATTCTGTATATACCATTTTATTATTTGACTCAAATATCACAAAATAAATATTAAAAATTAATTTACTTCTTTAAAATAAATTAATATAAATTATTATTATTTTTAAGTTTAGAAAATACCATTAAATAATCCTATTTCAATTCTAATATATTGAACCTATTAAACTCGTAAAAATAAACCAATAAAAATGTGTTTATAGTAGTATTTTAAATTTTTATAGAAATCTTAAGATATTTAAAAATTTAAAATATTTATCTTAAAATTATATAAACAGTGAATATAATATAGTTTTAATCATATAAATTTTTTATTATTTAATCTATTATCTTTAAGCCACTAAAAACACTCTTATAACTCTTTTTCATTAAAATTAAATGCACTAACTTCTTTCCAACTTATAGCTCCTTTGGATTTTTTCTTTAAGTTGTCAAAATCTAAATATTATTTAACTGTTTAGTATTCCATTCTATTCAAAAGATCTGATTTATTTAAAAATAGATATATTGGTAATTATTTTTTTTAAACTTATTCATCTTTTATGGTATCTTCTAATGCTCTTTTTACAAACTATAACCGGTCATCATCATCAAGATCTATAACAAAACCAATGCCATCAACATACTATTATATAAAATATGTTATAATTTTAATTATCTTTAATTAATAAACTAATAGACATTATCATTTTATCTTATAAAAATTTAAATTCTAACTATAAAATAATGTTATTTTTTTTCAAAAATTTTCTAAAAAATTTTAAAAAATGTTACAAATTAAATATGAATATATAAATATGAAA
Organism: Pseudocohnilembus persalinus; assembly: GCA_001447515.1. Classification (NCBI taxonomy): domain Eukaryota; phylum Ciliophora; class Oligohymenophorea; order Philasterida; family Pseudocohnilembidae; genus Pseudocohnilembus; species Pseudocohnilembus persalinus. The sequence goes on from LDAU01000083.1 coordinate 22,202, forward strand.
TATTAAATATAATTATTTACTTCATGAAATGTTTTCCAATTTTCTCTATGTCTTCCCTACCCAGAACAATCATAAACCAAAACAGGAGCTGTAAAATTGTCCATAGAAATATAATGAATTTCCAACCCAGCTGTGGGCAAAATTTCATGAGATAAATTTTTACTTAACGTTCTTAATAATGTCGTTTTTCCGGACCCGTCTAGGCCCACAAATAATAAAGACATTGCTACTTTAGATGTATCTACCATTATATATATATATTTTTTTATATGTGTATATTAAAATGTTTTTTTGATTTTTTGATATTTGTATATATTATGTGGATAGTTTGGCGTGAGAATATTTTATATTTTATTTGAAATATAATTTTTAATTGTTAATTTAATGAATTTTTGATAAATTATTTAAAAATTAAATAAAAATAAGTAAAAAATATTTGAAATAAGACAGGTTGTATTCGCTAGTTATAAAATTATAAAAAAAAATCTAGGTAGATATTAGTTTGAAAACTTTTAATCATTACAAATTTATTTTTATTTTATAACTCAATTAAATATATTTTTATTTATATTATAAATACATATACTTAATTAATTCTTTTAATATTTAATAAGTATTATAATAAAATTTATTTACTGTTTTTAATAATCAATTTTACTTATTATTTATTTACTATAATTTTTATAAATTTATATTTGATGACTAGTAATTTATTTTAAGAAATATATGAATTTCAAAATTCTCTCTTCCTAAAAAAAACACCTTCATAGGTAAATTAACATAGTATGCATAAAATGTTGAATTTTATGATATTTTTTAATTTAATTCCAATAAAATTGAAAATTGAGCTTGAATACGTTTAAAATATTTATATTTTAAATGATAAATAATAAATTTAAATTCTAATCTATTTGGTTAATTATTCTCATTAGAAAATAAAAAGTTCAAAATAAATAATTTATGCATGAGCCTAATTTTAATTTTATTATATTATATTAATTTATTTTGAAATTGTATTAATAGGAATGTACTTGATCACTGATTTTTTTTACTTTAAATCTTTATATTAATCCTAGAAAAATGATGTTTTTTAATATAATGCATGGCTAAATTAATATATGTATTAATACTAATTTGGAAATCCAGTACTTCGAGCCTATTTAATTAGAATAAATAACAATTAGTTATTAGATATAAATACTCACAAATATTTAGATTTTTTTATTTAAGCAATTAATTTTTTCTAATTTTTTTAGGATATATCAATTAGGATATTACAAATAACTTTTAATTTTAATAAAAATATTACTTTTATTAAAATATTAAAAATAATTTTCACTTTATATATTATTTTAAATATTTTATTGATATATATTAATATTTTCCATATTTTATTATTTTATTGAATAATAATTTTATATTTAATTATTATTTTTTTTTATAAATTTATGAACAGTATATATTGAAAGTAATAATAATCTTACTTAAAAGTTACAAATTTAACAAAATATATAAAAATAATTTGGCTTAATTTATAGGTAATTTAAATTATTTTAATAGTTTTTTAGTAAATTTATACTAATTATAAATCTAAATATATTAGATCTTTAAATTCAAGCAATATTTATATAAAATAAAATTATATATAAATGAAATACTTTAAAATTTAGTAAACTACTTATAAAAAATAATTCATAAATAATTAATAAATTCTCCATATTTTTTTAAAATATTTCAATTATAAAATATTATTGCAATTTTTTATTTAACTAAGAACTATTCATTTAGAATTATAAATTTATTTTAGACTTTATTTAAAAGTTCTTTATATTTTAATTAAAATAATTATTTTCAGTCTTATTTTGTGATTAATTTTTACGACTATATCATGTTTATAACAAAAACTTACCATGAAATAGAAAATTTGCTTAAAACAAACAATAAGCCTATTGATTTATTAATATAATATTATCTCTTATATGTATTTTATTTACACAAAGAAAAAATATTAATTTTTATTAATTATTATATTAATTTAAAACAAAATAAATTAAAAAAAATAAAAATAAAATATAAAAAAATATTAATTCTACGATAATAATAACACTTAATGAAAAACATATACTAAGTAACAACTCTTGACGGTTAATTTGGTCACAAATCCTATAATTTTACCGACCTAAAGCGTAAATATAAATTATTTTAAAACGAAATTATTTTACTATAATTTAAATTATAAATAATTAAACTAATATTTAATTCAGAGACTAACATAGAAGACGGAAATTTTGCTTAAGAATTTCCCTATTTCGTAAGCAATACATAATTTGAAGAATAAATTTAAACTAATGAGGACAATTATTTTGATACAGACAAACTTTTTGAGCAAAATTTGGAATTTTAAAAATAAGAAAGTTTTGAGGAATATTAATCTCACTAATAAGTAAGTTGTTCCAAAATTTTAGAATCTTAATTATACAATAATACTAAGCTTCCAGAGCAAAATTTCGAAGATTTTTTTAGCAGTAAAAACACATAACCCTCGGAATAATTTTCTTATAAATCAAACTTCTAGAGTTTAGATGATTTATGTTCAAATGAATCAAATTATAAATAAAGTAATTTCAATTCCTAAGATATATATTGTTCTCTTTAATAGATTAATTCTAATAATATTTATCATTAAAGTCAACATAAATTAATATTAGATAATAATAGTAATAATGATAATTTATAAAATTGTGATATGAATATAAAGAATATGAATATAAGGAATAATAATAATAATGTTAATAAAAATTAAAATTAAAATTTATCATAAAATTGTAATTTAAAAAGAACCAAATTCACCCATGATGAAGATATTTTACTTTTAATTAAAGTCAACTAAATGAAATCTAAAAAAAATTGGTCAAAATTAATTTAATTTTTTCCAGGAAAAAATCCAATTATGTTAAGAAACAGATATTACAGTAAACAATTTTAAAAAAAAATATAATCATAATAATTTCAACATATAATAAATGGTAATTAAAAAAGCAATTTACAATAAAATTAAAGTTCATTTAGTCAAAATTAATAAATTTTAAATTTGTAATAAAATTATTAAAGTTAATAATTGATTCTTTAAAATGCAAAAAAACCTTAAACTGGTTTAATAAATTTTAATGATAACGATATCTCCAATTAAATTAATCAAGATAAATCTTAATATTTCCAAAGTAATTTATATCCCAATCCTAATATAAATACGAATTAAGCATATTTATAAAATTAATAAAATTAAGGCAGTAACAATAATAACAGTAATAAAAACTAAAATAACAATAGAGGTGAAATATTATAAGAAAATTTAAATAATTTGCTAAATGAAGATATATCTTTACCAGACGAGGCCTCGGAAATGAAGTTAACAAGTTTTGGTTAATAAATATAAATGTTTGTTTTAAATAGCAATTTGTAAAATAATAATTATAGTAAAAAAGAAAATGAGTTCAACAATTGTGCTAATAATTATTAAATAAGAAATAATTCATTTTAAAAAGAATAAAAATTATAGAGTTTAAATTATCAAGTTAAATTTATAGAAGATATGATAAAACAGTGTAAACTTGAATTGTACTAACAAATTGAAAATTAAAATGTCCAAAAATAAAATTGAAATAAATTTAGCCACCATAAAAATAAAATAATTATATTTAATAAAAATATATTTATTCCATAAAAATTAAATAACTTTTCTAAATTAAGGTTAACAAAAATTTGAAATTGTATAAAAAATTTATATATTAGATATGATTATGAATACAATATGTTTATAAATTATTTATTAAATAAACAATATATTTATATTATATTATGTTATAATATGTTATATTAATCTTAAAATAAATTAAATGTATAATATAATTTTATTTCAAATAGTATATCATATTTTTTAATATTTTATTAGTATATTTATCTACTATATTTAAACTAATAATTTATTAAAGTATTTTTTAAAAAAATATTTCTTGAATGATAGATAAAAAATATAATGTCGATAAATTCTAAATTTCCAAATTCATTAACTATTTAGTATTAATGAATTTATAGTCACACATTATTTAAATAAACTAGGAATAATTTTTATTATTACAAATATTTCTAATTAAATATAGAGAAACGGTCAAAATCAGAAACACAAAATATAGAGAAAAACAAATAAAATAATATTATTATTATGTCTTCAAATAAATGTAATAATGCTAATTTAAATCAATTTATAATATAATTTAAAAATGTATGAATTATTTAAATTTTGGAGTTCGCCTCTTAATTTATCAGTCATTTTATATATAAAAAATCATTTTTATTGAGCAAATTGTTTTCCAATATTTTTTGAATTATCGAATAAAAAAATCATAATAAATTATATTACTACAATTTTATTTTAAAAATTATAAACTTTTTAATAATAATTACTCTAACAAAACATTATCAATAAATTATAATTTTAGTATCTGATAGCTAAATTCGACAGGAAATAACAGAAAATGAGGAGGAGTTATATAAATTAAGATCTGAAATAAAATCTAGAAAAAAGTTAATCGAAAGTATGGGAGGAGTATTAAAAATTAATTATAAATAAACATAAATAAAAATTTTTACATTATAATTAAAAAGTATAATCATTAACTATATATAAAATTAAGTTTAAATTGTCTTATTTAGGAAAGTATAGATAGCCAAGCTATAAATAAAAAGTTTAATGAATTAGAAAACCAAATTTAGCTATAATAGAAATAATATGGTGTTCTATAAGATAGGTAAAAATAATGTGATAATTAATATAACTAAATTTATATAAAAAAAATTTAATCTAGATATCAAAAAATGGATGAAGAATTAAATAAGCTAAAAGGATTATTAAAAAAAGAACAATAAAATGTAAATAATAGAAATAATTATTTTACATATTTTTAAGTTATCTCACTTATTTATAGAACAATGATTTACAAGCTCAGGTTAAGGAAAAATAAGAATATGTAATGAAAGCATAAGAATTATAGCTGAAAATAGATGTAAAAAAAATATTTTTTTGATTTTCTAATTTTTATGACACTTATTATCATTAAATATGTCGATATATTTGTTTACACAAAAATAGGAAATTAATAATGAAAATAATTTACAAGTCAATAGTATCAATTAAAAAAATAACGAACTCATTTCAGAAAACAAGAATCTAAAATAAAAACTATAAAAAGCGAAAGATGTAAATAAATTTTAAATAAATTTTAAAAATATTAATTTTATATCATTTTTTAAAGAAAATTAATAAATATCATAAATTGGCAATGGGTGAAGATTAAGACATAGATGACAGCCTTAATAATAGCAGTATAAAGCAAGAGTAATTAATAATGATACATTTAATTTAATTGTTTGAAATTGATATATAATGATAAAGATTCTCATAAATTTAAACATAATATATATAAATTAGATAAAATTTATAAATTTTTTATAAAAATTTAGTCCAAGAGAGTTAAAATTAGCATAAATAATATAATAAAAAGAGAAGGAGGTAGATGACAAAATATCTCAAAACTATGAAAATCAAATCAAATAATTACAACAGCAAATATAAGATTATTTTTAATAAATAAAAAATTTGGAAAATGTAAATATTTTTTAAATTTCATATGTATTTACAATTCATAATATTTAAAATAATTAATCCTACAAATATATAAGATCACTTAAATAAATAAAGAAAAAGAAGAGTAATAACAAGAAATTATAGAAAAATTAAAACAAGAAATTTTGGAATTAAATTAAAAATTTGAGCACCAAAATCAAGTCCACCTAAAAACCACTTACAACCTTGAAAATGAATAATAATAGAAATTAGAGGAATTAATATAAACTCATGAAAAATAACTATAGGCGCTAAAAAAATCCTATAATGAAAAATTAAACTCTGAAAAATAAGAACAAGAACAGTTTTTTTCAGAAAAAATAAAAAAAAACTAAGAAAAATATGAAAATTAGTTATAAAATTTAGAATAAACTATCAACTAGCTAAACTAGCAGTTAACTTAGTCAACATAAGTAGGCTCAAATTTTGAAACATCAGGAACTTTATTAACATAAACAGATGAAGGACAAAAGGTATTATATATATATTAAAATATAGGCGAAAATTTTTAAATAAAAATTCATTTAATATATTTATTATTTATTCTATACACTTAGTTAGATCTTTTTTTATGATATATAAATTAAGTAAAATACTATATTTTACCTGAATATTCTAATATATATTAAATTTATTTAAATGCAAAGTATAATTTTAATTAAAAATTAATTTCTCATTTTAGGATCTATCTAATATATACAAGTATATTATATAACCTTATTTATTATAAAATTTTTAACTTTTAAACCTATATATTATTTAATTAAATTTTCTGTTGTATTATAAAGTTAAAAATAATCATGGTAGAAAAGCAAAAATTAATAGATGAAATATATGATTAGAAAAATAGCTTTTAATCTTAAATAGACAGTCTTTAAGACCAAATTTCTTCTTATAAAATGTAAAATAATAATTATGAATTTTATAAAAATTATAGGGTAAATATGATATAAATTTATTTATTTCTAACATTTTCTTTAAATATCAAGTCTAAATGATAAGCAAGAGAATTAAATTTAAGCATAAAAAAATAAAATAGAGGAATATAAATTAAAGTTTTAATAAATGGATGTATAGGTAATTATATATTAGTATTTAAACAGAAAGCTAAAAATAAATAATTTTTAAAAAAGATACTTGAAAAATCTACATAAATTTAAGACGAAAAACAAAAATAAATGATTATAAATTAAGATATAAAAAAAAAAGACATGATTGTAACTTTATAATTAAAATTCTAAATAAAATTTTAAAATTAAAATTAAAATAGATAAAGCAAATATAAGCCAAATATAATTTATTAGAGAGTCAAATTAGTAAAAAAGATTAGGAGATATAAAGTATATAATAGACTAAACTTAAATTATCTAAAGATTTAGAAAGTCAAAAAAAATTGATAAAATAATTATAAATAAATAACAATGACCTATTTAAATCTTAAGTTCCATGTAAAGATATAAATAATAAAATCATTTGTTAAATTAATTAATCTTAGTTTTTATTGAAATAACTAAACTAAATTTAAAAAAGCCTTAAAAAAATAAGTTTCTGACAAAACTTCCGAAATTTAAATACTCAAAGAAATGGTTTCTTCTATGAAAACTGTTGTAAGAATGAAGGATCAAGAAATCAAAAAACTAAAAACTTAAATTTCTATAGCCAATAAAAATAATCAAAACGAAGGCAAAATTATAAATAAAAGTCCAAATTCACAAAAATAAATTAACATATAAAGCGTGTCAAGTAAATAAAAAAATTATTTTGTTAAAATCATACAATAAATTATTTAATAAATTTTTTAATGAAGATAAATTTTTAATTTTTCTTTGAAATATATAAATTTTAATAAACCTAATAAATTTTATAGATAATAAAAACCAACAGAAAATTTAATAAGTAAAAATCAAATAAGGCTAAAATAATATAATTAAAAATTAAAATCGTGGTATCTCTGACCTGGAAGATACTTTATAAAGGTTAGATTAACAAGATATCGAAGAAAATCCAATTTATAACTAACCTTAGTTTAATTCAGTTTATGGCTAAATGGATAATACTGAACAAATTCACGAAAACACATATAATAATTTAAAAAATCAAAATTAAAATAATTTAAATATTAATATGAATGATTTTAGCAAACAGTATCCTGCTAGTGAAATAAATGACTCATACTAATTAAGCTTAGATTATCAAAAACATCAAAATAAAATAAATAATAGCTTTAATATATTGGGTTAAGATTATTAATATAAAAATATTTCATAGTATTAAAGATTATAATATTTTAAATTAAAATAAAAGTAGTCTGAAAATTAGTATTATTAAAATTTATTCGAAAATAATTTGATTTAAAAAAGGGTATAGAATTATTAATTTTTATATATTAAATAACTTTTAATTTAAATAATAAAAAATAATAAGTATTTAATGTGTATTTTATTTTTACATATAACAGTCTGTATCGCCATTAAGAAGCTAAAGATATACTGATTCAAATAGTGGAGCTTTTAGTTTGCCTAATGCAAAATTTTAAATTAGTATATAATAAAGTCAGTAATAATAAGATCAAAATAAAAGCAAATTATATTCGTAAAAACCAAAGCTAAAAAAATTACCTTCATATTTTTATGATTAGGATAAATAAAGTGATAATACAGTAAGTAATACAAATTTAAATAAAAATAATTATAACTACACAGAGAGTTAAAATTAATTCAAAATTAAACAATAAAAATCTGAATTTCCTGAGATAAAATAAAATTAATTACAATAAATAAATGAGAATACACAGTAAAATTAAGAATAAATAGTAAATTGAGAATATTTTAGATCTTTATATAGGTTATAAAATTAAATTACATCAATAATAAAAAATAAACAAAAAATAAATATATAATATTGAAATGAATATTAAATTTAATAATATTTGAATCAGTTGTTAATTAAAATATATCTTAAAATGATTATAATAATAAAATATTCTAAAAAAATAAATAAATATTATATAACTTAATTTTCCAATTTTAAATATTTATTTTATTTCGAACTCACCATTTATATAATTATATTATATTATATATTACATAAATTATATATAAATGTGTATTTTTATTATTCATTGGTTTGATATATTTTAACTTTCTTCTATTTTTTAATTATTGTTAAAATTCATTAAATTATTTTATGCCTATGATTATGATTAGGATTATTCCATTTTAAGTTCTTATTTTTTATCTTCATTATCTTAGCTTTCTTCTTCTTTTAAATCTATTTCAAATCCAGCTTTAACTAAAATTTCATTTATTTTTCTATTCAAAAAATTATTTTCATTATGTAAACTCATTATTTCTTCATTTTATTTTTCAAACTCAGATAAAATTTTTTAATGTTCCTTTTTTATTTAGTTATTAAATAAAAAAAAAACCATTATAAATGCATTATATATATTAATAGTAGAATATATATATATATCGAATTTATTAGTAATTATAAAAATATTTTATTATATAAAATTATATTTCTCTTTAAGTTACCTATAATAGTACTGCATATTTTTTTTTTAACTTTTTATATTTTATTTCGCTTTAACTTTCAACCTTGTTAAAATTTGATTAAATATCATATTATAATTTATGAAAAATAAGACCTATATTTTTATACTTTTTTTTCCTCTTATGTTATTGGTTCTTCAACCTACATTGATTTTTCTTCTGTATTACTTGACATTTGTTTATACTATATTATCTTTAACTATATTAATTTTAAAAAGCTGAACCTTAAGTTGTTATTTAATTTTAAATTTATTTTTGAATTTATTATAGGTTTTATAAATAAAATATTTATTATTGATTTAATAAATAATTCTCCGTACTTGATTTTATATCTAATTAATAAAAACTATTCATTTACACATTCATAGTTGCTTATAATTATTATTGTTATACTATTCTAAATAAACTATTTGGATAAGCTAATTAAAATTATATTATGAAGGAATATAGTCAATTTTAATTTATATAAAAATGTGTATTCTATTAATATAATAATTTTATAATACTAATTTCTTTCTGAGATAGAAATGAAAATAAAAAAAAATTTAACTATTTTACAAAAATATATATATTTATACTTAGTAATTTGTAAAAATGTAATATTAATTCATTTATTGATATTATTATTACACTAATTATTATGTTTTTAAATATCACTTTAATGATTAATTCATGGTTATTTACGACTTTAGCCGGTATATATTCTAGGTTTAATATCATCATATTTATGGTGTAATTTACTCTTTTTAATTTATTCTATACTCATATTATTGCTATTACCTGAAATAATGCTACTAGTACTGGTATTAATACCATTGCCTCCATTTATTATTTTGTTTTTATTTCTTTATAATAATTATTCACTTCCATTTTATTAGTTACTATATAAACTAGGTAGCTTATCTCTTTCTTCTTTTTATGCACTTTTTTTTCTAATGTAATTATTCACCTTGTTTTCTACATTTAAATAATGTGAATGTCTACTTTAAATTTAACTTTAGCCTAACTTTTTTTAGTTATTTGCATGGATATCAAATGAACTTCTTTTACCTTAACTACTATAGCTTTAGTTATTAGAATTAATATCAAAATTGTTATAATCTCTGCCAATTAATTTAGATCCCTTTTTTTCTCTAAAAAATATATAAACTAAATTACATTTAATTTATAAAATTTATAAAAATATTAACTCATAATGCAAAATTATTTTATATTTCATTTTATCATAATATACTAATATTAACATTTAATTATTTTAATGTTTTACAATTTTATATTGGTAGTAGTTTTTTTTGTATTTATTAAGTTTGAAGAACTACCTTTGTATGTTGGTTTTTTCATTTTTAAATATCCTCTATTGTTATGATAACTCAAATCATATTTTAAATCTAAATCACTATTTTCTTATTCTTATAAGTTTTTTTATTGTTATTATTTATATATTTCTAATTTTCTATTCTCATATTCTTTTAGTTTAATTTCTTTCTTTTTTCTATTTTCAATATATTCATCATCTTCAAATTCCATTTATTCTAGATTTTATTTTGCCTATTATATTTCCTAAATTCAAAATTATAAATTATAACCATGTAGTTATTTTAAAAAAAATGAAAATAAAATTTTAGCATTTTATGTTTACTTTTTCTAATTTTTCATCATTAAATAGTTCTTTTTTAACTTTTAAATAACTTTCATATAAAAGTTGATTATCTAAATTTTCATCTTCATCGCCATCCTCACTTTCATCTATCATATATCTTATTCTATGTAAATTTATACATAACTTAGCTCTTACATTATAAATTAAATCATCACTCAAATCCAAAACACTTAATAAATTATTGTCCTTATAAAACTTTTAACTCAAAATATCATATGAGCCTTCAGAAAAAAATTATATAAAAACCATTCTGTTTTAAAAGGAATTAGACTCTTTAAAACTTTTTATAAATTTATCTATAATTCTTTTTGAATTATTTTAATTGTAATTAACGCTCATAAAATATACTATTAACTATATAATTGCATTTTTAACGAACCAATTTTCTTTTTTTATTACATCGTAACATCTTTCAATAAATTCTTATAAAAAATCCTCTTGATTAAATTTATTTATAACCCTAAAAAATAGAAACAAAATAGATATGATATTTTTAAATTTTGTAAAATTAATTAAAAGTTTTAAAATATTACTTTTTTATATTATTATAAAATTGTTCTTTCGACCGCCAATCTATACTTTCGTTTAAAAATTCTTAAAATTTTATAATTTCATTAATAAATCCATCATTCTATTTTTAAATATATATCAATAATATAAAAAAAGTATTATTAAATAAATTTTTACAGTTTTTTCAGTTTTTTAATCTTCTAATTTTTAACTATTGGATAAAATTCTACTATTATTATTTAAACTTTTTGAGTCATCCTAATCCAAACCTTCTTATTTTTATTAATTAATATTTTTTTATTTTTATTATTATATATTTAAACCATCTTTGCTTTCATATTTATTTAATATTATATCGTCAATTTCATATTCATCATTTAAATAAAAATTTTCTATCACTTTTTATATATTTTAGCTAACTGCTTATATTATGTCTTTATCTTTTGATTTTAATATTTTTTTAAGTATATCGTATAATTTTTCCTTTGTCTCATTTTTTCCAATTATTTTAGCAATTTCGTGAATTGAACCAAATAAACATTATCTTACACTTGGTTCTTCATCTTCTAAAATCATTTTTTTATAGTATTTATAAATATTATTGAAGATATTTCCTTCCAGTAATTACAAAATCCCAGGAAATGCATATGCAAAATTTTTTCTCACTTATACATTTTCATGTTTTGTTTATTTCTTTTAAAAAAATTTTTTAAGTAATTTTAAATATTTTTATATAATTGAAATTTAGTTTAAATAAATGAATTTTTTTACAATTAAAAATTCTGTAATTATTTTCATTTGCTACTAGTTTTTTATATAATACTATGCTAAATGCATAAAAACGTTTCCTTAAATTTCTGTAAGAGTTAAAAATACTTCTTCTTAGCCTAATTCCATCATTTCTAAAATAAAGAAAATTATTAAATATTTAATCTATTTAATTTATAAATAAATAGAAAAAAATAATTATACCTAAAAATATTTTAGGCAGCCTATTTTTTTATTCTTCAATGGCTAAATATTCTATTATAGAAAAAAGTAATTTAACGCCTGCACATTTTACTTAAGGTTCTTTATCATAGACCAATTAAAATATCTTAATATTATAAAAGTCAATTAGTTATTTATCATAGATTTCAATATATAAAAATACATTCTATAGATTTAAATATTTATTTATACTTTTGGCATTAAATATATTTAAATTGAAAATGGATCTAAATTCTTAGATAATTTTTCCAATACTTCTCCTGCCATAACTTTTCTTACATCATAATCTTTATCAGCACACAATAATCGGCCCTATTCAAAAAGAATACCTTGTACTCCTTCTTTTCTAATCTGAAAAAAAAAATTATATAAAAAATGTTTGATAAAAAATAACAAATATTTATTTTTATTTGTATAATATATATTACATCAGACATTATTCCTATCATTTTTGCTCCTCCATACCTAGATATTTCTGATGCAGAAACATCAGTTAAACTTAAAATTAATTTATTGATACTTTCTTCATATTCCTTTTAATCAACAACCTATACAAAAGCTTAAAAAACTTTTACCCAAGCATCAACTACATTTTAATTCCATAAATTTAACATAAGCACCATTATTTAAAATAGAATTTTTAAATCATCTTTGTTCATAAACTAAAAAAAAAATGTAAGAATATCGATTATCATTTAATAAATATAAAAATTCTAATATAAATATAATATATTTAATAAAATTTCTATTCTAATATAAATCACCTTTAATTTTATTGCTTTAGTCAAACTTTGCGCAGCCCCAATTTAAATTTCTTCATCTTTATTCTTTAAATCTTACTTTATTGTAAAATATTTTCATGAATTAAAACTTTAAAAAAAATAATTTTTAAAGTAATTTTACTAAAATAATTGGAAGAATTTATTCACAAGCATTTTACTCCTACAAAATTTTATGCAAATTACAGTAAATCTTTAAAAATAAAATATTTTTACTAATTTTTAATTATTTTAATTAAAATTTTCGTATAAATTTACAATCTATTAAATTGTTATATTATTTTATTTAATATAGATAATAATTTAAGTAAATTTTTTATATATTAATATATATTTGTAAATTATTTGATTTAGAATTAGAATTACTGCTTTCTTTTATATAATCTGACCTTTAACCAATATAAAATATGTCCTTTTTAGTTCGCTAAGATCTTCTTCTATAGTTAATTTTATAAGTTCTTCTTCCGTCTAATTATAATTTTAAAGTTTTATTTATTATGTTTGTATAATTAACATCATTTTTTATTATTTTACTATTATAACATTATATTTTTTGAATAGATATTTAACATATAAAAATTAAAAGAATATAAAACATTGCAAAATTTCTACCTTGGTACTGGTTGTGTATTCATTTTCTATAAATTACATTGCTTTTAAATAAATTATTTATCTACTTTATCCTTGGTTTTTATTATTAAATTACCTATTATTTCAGTTTTTTTTTTGTTTCTTTATTTTTTTTTTTACCAATTTTTCTTTTTTCCTAGTGTAGAGAAGAAGTTTTTTTATTTTTTGTTAATATTTTAATATATAAAAATTATATAAACAATTAAAAATTAATGTTTATAATCCCGTACTATTGTATTTAAAATAATTCTTATATTTTATCAATTTAAAATAAAGTAAATACAATAAAGTTCAAAAAAAATGTTAAAATAAGCTAATTTCTTTTATTCTTAATAATGGTACCTTTTAGTATTATATTTTGGAGTTCTAATATTTTTACTATTTAATAATATAATGAGATACATTAATTGAACAATAAAAAAAAAGTATTAATTATATCGCATTATAATAACTGTTTAAAAATTTTGTTTAATTGACTAATATAAATAAGCTTTAGCAAATTAAAATTCAATACATATTAATTAAGCAATATAAATAACTAATTAGAGTTTTTTGTTTTTATAAAAAAAAATAAAACTCTGTGAAATAAAACTTATAAATATAATTTTGTATTGGTCTTTCTCACAAAGCACCTCCTTTCACAGTAAATTCTTCATATGCATTAATTATTTATATATTTTATTCTGTAATATCTGAAAAATTGGGTTCCATAAGTTGTATAATCTGATGTTTTATTTAATCTTCTCCTTAATAAAATTCCAAACTGGTACATATTTTTATAATAAATTCCTAAAAAAGAACTCTATAAATAATCATTTATATCATTTTATTTTGGCCATCTTCAACTAATTTTCTCATTTCATCAGCTGAAATACCTATTAAATCTTCCATTTATTAACCACCTATTGTAGCAAATAAAAAACCAGTTTAATCTGTTATTTTTATCCCGCTTATATATTTAGCCTACACCTATTTTTAGATAAATAAAATTTAAATTATATTTATTATATGATAATTTCTAATATGTAAGTATTTCTAAATTATTCCTAATATTTTTTTTAATTTTTATATATTTTAAAATTTATATTCAGATTATTAAATCGTTTTTAAAATAATTTAATATATTCTAATATATTATATATTTTATAATTATATATAATTTATTTACGTCAACTTCGCCATGATTATGACAGTAATATTTTTAGTTTATAAACTCAGCCTAATTTTAAATTAAATTTGTTTTATGAAGTTATCCTTTTATAATAAATATAATTATATACATATATATATATGTGTACCTTTTTGGGACATTTGGAGCAACTCAAATAATACCACTTTCCATCCGGTTTTAAATATTATATAAAGGCTTTAATATAAAATTCTTATTTTTAATTTTTTTAAACTATTTATGAAAAATCGATAATATTTTAAATATTATCCAATTTCAAAAGATTTATATCACCCAAATCTTAATCTTCAATATTTGATATTTTAAATTATTTTTTTATAGCTTTTCCACTTGCACTTATATTATTAATAATTTCATCTTTGTGGATTTGATACCAATCGTATAATTATTTAGTTTTTTTATGACCAAACTCATTTACTTTCAGTATATAATTGAATCCTAAATTTACATTTTTAATGTTTTAATAATCTCCCACCTTTGCATCTTTTATCAGCACAACATTTCCTTCTTATAATAAATCACTATTATTTTATAAAATAATGTAATGATTTTCTGTTTATAAATGTATATATAGGTGAATAAAATTTCAAAAGCAAAATAATTTTACTTTTAACAAGAAATTCCCCACAAACTAAATTTTATACTAACCATGGATTTATCAAAAATGGTGACCTCTCTTTTTTCCTTTGATTCTCCTCTAAATTTAAATTTGTATTATTTTTATAAAAATTAATTAGTAAAATATCAAACAGTTTATTATTATTTTTAAAGAATTAAATTGTTTTTTTACTTAATTTTCATAATTTAAATTGGAGAGACATCTATTATAATTCCGATTACATCAATGGGGTCATCTTTTTGCAATTCTCTAATTTTTTAAATATTAATTATGTTATAGTTATCCTATTCTATTATATCATTTTCTTATATTTAATTTATTTCTGATGTGGCACCAAAATGAATGCAAAATGGCAACTTTTTTCTATGAATAAAATTATTTAAAAAAATATAATTATATTGATATTTATTTTAATTTTACATTTATTATAATATGTGTAAGATTTTTTTGATAAAATTTGTAAAATTAATTTATTATTAAATACGGTAGCTTATTGGAAAAAGTTTTACATTGTACATTTTCAATTTAATACAATCTTCCTTATTATATTTTATCAAAAAATATGTTGCAAGTCTCCTTATTAGGAAAAATTGCTTTTATTTCATTTTTCTACTAATCCAAAAAAGTAGCTTCAAATAAATCATTCATCTTACCACCATATGATTTTATATTTTTAATAGCTTATTTGTCTATACATCTACAAATCAAAACAAACTAAACCATGCCTATTTTAATGTCCTATAATATTAATAAATATTTATAATGTATTAAAATATTAAGATTTAATTATATGTTTATAATATAATAATTAAATGATAATAATTTACTTTAAAATTTTTGTAACATTTTTGCTTTTTTTAGTCTGTAATTAAAAATTTTGCGTCACATACTTTGTTATTATTCAATTATTCTTTTTACTCTTCTTGCTCCATATTTGTTTTATTTGGTTTTATTTTTATTTTTAGTTTTTTTGTGGAATTTTTATTAATATTTTTAATTTTTTTTTATTAATTCTAATTTCTGAAATATTCTGAATTTAAATATAATATTTATTTAAAAAAAATTATTATTTTAATTTTTTATAAATACGCTCCAAAATTTCGATTATATTAATAATGCTTTTTGTGAATAAATTTGTTGATTAAATTTTACAATAAAAACAATATTTTATAATGAATATAAATTTTCTATTCAATAATAATAAATAAATTTTTTCATAAATTATATTTTATAATTATCAATATTTCATGTTTTCATAGATTAAAGTTCGACTCAAATTAAACTAAACACTGAAATTACTAAAAATATCATAAGAGTGTAAACTTTTAATATATTTCCGCTGGTTTAACTTGATTTAAATCCTATATTAATTTATTTTTCGTAAACTTTATCTGATATTACAGGTCTTAAAGGATATTCATTAGCTAATACATAGTATACCATATAACTACTTTCATATAATAAATCATCGAAAAATGCTGTAACTTTCTAGTCATTAGTAACAACCTTTATGAAAATAAAATAATTGTTAAATATTAAAAATATGATATATATAAATAAAGAAAATCAAATAATTTTATACATAGAATTTATATAAATATATTAAAAATATATATATATTTTAAATTTAATAAATATCATTTATTACAGCTCTAATACAGTACTAAGCTTTAGTGCCATAAGAATTTTTACAGCCCACTATTTACTCAGAAGTGGGAGTTTTTATGATATTTATTGGTATTTCTTGGAAATCTGCATATTCTGGGTCGAATTCTAACTAGTAAATTCTTTCCATAACAAAATAAATCGCTCCGTCATGACTCAATTATATATCATTTACATAAATTGAAACAGTATCATTAGTTTGTTCTACCTTGAATTCTATATTTTTTATTGAGGGTATAGAAAAATCACCTTCTGCATTTATAGCTTAAGAGTATTCAAATCTAAACAAAGCAAAATATAAGTAATATATTGATTATAAAAACAAAAAATGCTTATGATAATATACATTAAAAAATTATTGATTTGTAAAATAATTATCTAATTATTAATTTAATTTTATATATAAATTATTTCATTCTTATTATTTATTTTAATGTAAAAAATAAAAAATACGATATAAACTATTAATTTAATACTGTTTTATATAGGTGCCTGTAGATATCCAGTCTATATCATAATTATCCAAAGCATCTTATATAATACTTGATTATAAAACATCTGATGAATCATATAAAGTTTAAATTGTATTAAGAGCAGGATCATTTTCTAATTCTAAATCAGGAATTAAGTATAAATTAGTCATATGTTCATTCTTTGAAAAAGTTAAACCACTATATTCATAATAATAATAATCGGGAACAACTCCAAATGAACAGGAAATGCTACTCGCTTCTATCATACTAAATTAAAGATATTTAAATTTAATTTATATAAAACTAATTAATATATATAATTAAAAATAATATATTTAAAAAATGTTAAAATGATATAATTATTTTTACTTATATATCTGAGTTTAAACTTTTCTCACATAATAACAAATAATATCATTCATCATATCTTGATAATTATTATCGGTAAATGCTATACTCACTTTAGTAAACTTATCCCAATTTTTAGTTGTAAATTTAACGCACTAATTTTCAGTTGTACTCTCTTTAAATTAAGTTTCGAAATAGCCGCATAGAACATATGTAATTTCCGGTTGCAAATCTGAAATTGTCATTTGTACCGGGGTTGTACTATCTACTGGTTCTACTACCTATATTTTTTAGATAAAAATAAATTGAAAATACATTAATTTTTCTAGATTAATCCTTTAATTTTTTCAAAAATACTTTAAAAATTATAAAAATGGTAAATAAATTTTTTACATATATACCAACTCTTTCGTCGTATTGCTCGCCATTTATATTTTGTTAACTATCACTGGACTCTTTCAAAATTAAATTTTGGTATTTAACTTTGAATTAAATTTAATTTAATGCCAGATCTTCAGCAGTATTTTCAACATATAAATGCCAAAATAGACACCCATCGGTTGGAATAAGAACATCGGCTATAAATGTTGTCCTTGTAACTGTATTTTAAGATAATTTTAAACTAGGAGAAACCTTACTTTTTGTAATTACATTCAAGTTTATAGTGTCATATTAAAGTGTATATGAATCTTAATTTTCTCCTCCTAACCTTAGGCCTACCTTTTTAAAAATAATTTAATTAAATAAATAATTTTTCTTTATTTTTTTCATTGATTTAATTAATTTTATTTATTAAAATATATATAAAATAAATAAATTTAATATATACTTCTATAACTTCCCCATCAACAGCGGCCATTCCTTCTTCGGTATACTTATCTGTCAAACAAAAGCTAATATATCTATAATTATAATCCGAATCAAAACTCAAAACATAAGAAGAAATTTCCAAATCAACAAAAAACATATTTTCTGGATATTAAGAATAAACATATTAAATAGCGATTTCAATATCCTCAAACGGTGCATTTTCTAATTAAATTACCTAAGGCAAAGTGCACCCGCCCACAGGAATATTTATATATTAAGGTATCGAAATTTAAACCGGATTTGAAGTCACAAATATAATATAAGTATTCGCTATAGAATAAAAAGTTCGGTAATATTTTTCTTCCATTTCTATGTTAAATTAATAAGGCTTTTCTTAAAGGTCTTATTGAGCCCCGATTCTGAACTGGGCGTCGTAATCTCCTAAATAAACTGCCACTGAATTTGGTAAAAAAGTCAACCCCTAAGCAGAAGTGTCCAACTGCAAATTGGTGATAAATCTTGAAGCGTCCGGAGTTTTTATATAAATTGGCTGGGAATATGTTCCTTTTACTACCTTTTATATAAATAAATATATTAATAATAATTAAAAAATTAATTCATGAATTTATTATAAATTTTTATTCGTAAGTTTATTTTAATTAAATTTATAGAATTAAATTTAGATTTATAATTATTTTATTATTATTGTTTTACCTATATAACGTTATTGTTATTAACTGTTAGGACATTTTAAAGTTCCTCGAATTCATAGGACAAAACTCTATTTGTTAAGTAAAAATTTCTAGTAATAATATCTTTATTCGTCGTAGAAGGGTCAAAAATTTGGATTATCAGTTCATTAAAATCCACTTCACCATCGTAAGGAGGAGTTGGAACATTCGATATTTTTACGTAAAAATAACTGTCAGCAGGAATTTCCAAACTTGTGTAAAGTTTTATATTTCTAAACTATATTTCGCAAGCGCTTTCTGTTGTTTAGGAACCATCTTCTAAAACTATATAACAACTTAAACTACTAGTGATAATCAAAGATTCGTATTCAGAGGGGAAAACAATTAATATTCCTAAAAAAAAGATAATTTTATTTATTTTATTAAAACTATTTTTAATAAATATTTTTTTTACTAAATAAAATCAATTTTTTTATAAATATTAAAATATATTTTTTTCTTATTTTTTCTTATTTTACCAGAAGTAGCTGGAATACTGGCCATTGTAAAGAACTTTATCGAGTGGTCACTCAAAGACCCCAAACTATTATCAGAAATATCTACAAACTATAAAAAAGCATATTCGTTAATCATAAACGGATTTCCAGGCGAACCAGCATCTTCCTAAACCCCAGGCGGAGTCAAATGAATATATTCAGCATAACTTTCGCTATTTTAGCTGTCTCTTATCCCGACAAAAATTGTTTCCTAACTGTATTCAGATAAGTACCTTTTGGAAAATAAAGGAGTATTTATTCCAAAAATTATCAGTTCAAAGCTGTCCCCTTTTTATAGTCTCAAAGGCGAATTACTTATTATAATTCGGTAAGGAAAATCAGAGTCATTTTAACACTAAACTTGGATATCATTTATAGCACAGTATAAATGTTCTTCAAAATTTGTCAGAGCTGGACTGTAATAAATTGGAAAATTAACTACAATTTAAGAGAAACTGTCTATTCTTGTTTGCTAAAGTATTATGCCAAATTTTAGCTCTATTAAATTAAAAATATAATTAAAAATAATTAATACTAATTTAAAAACTATATAATAATCAATAATATATAAAATATTTATAATATAAATTTTGGTATAATTATATTATATTTATATTGTACCTTATAAACATCCTTCTTGCAAATAATTTGCCTCATTTAACGTAATTTATGAATTTGTTCTAGAAGATAACTCAGGGTAACTAGCAGTCGAGGAAATAGTATTATTAAGTACATAAGTCAAATCAAATTATCTAATAAACTAAATTCTGAAAATATCATTTTCATTAGAAGCTGGATTTCTTTAATTAAATATTTACAAATAATAAGTGTCAGCAACAAACAAAGACTTGTCTTTAAACAAAATATTTATTTTTTATTAGTCAAAATTTACAGCAATTTCTATCTAATAGTCATCACTGTACCTGTAAAGTTCAATATTAAGTCTGTCTGTATTTACATTTACGTCGTTTAAATCTTTACCCATATCAAATTAAATTTCTTCATTTTCATAAATAGCTCTTGGAATTTCAAAAGTCACTTTTAAACTACTAAATACATAAGGATTTATTTCTCCATATTCAAGTTCTGTTATAGTAATAATTTGGGGACTTTCAGTTGCACAAGTTACCATTATCTCTTTTTCTTCTATTTCAATATTTCCTGATTTATCTCGCACACTTAAAATTAATCTTTGTCCAATTTCTTCGCTAAATTACATACCGTAAAATTGTAATTTATAATAAACTTATTCCATTTAATGATCTTCTTCGTCTATTTGAACTGTCATAATATCCGACTCTAAATTCATTTCACAGGATGTTGACTCTATTTAAACCCAATTACCTGAACTTTATTCGTAATATAAACTACATTCATCTGTATAAACCTTTATAAATTTAAATATATATTAATTTAAATAATGATAATTATTGTATTCTTTAAAATTAAAAATATATTCATTTTTAAATAAATTAAATTTAAAATTTTTAATTTTTTTTACATTCATTTTGTAAAAGTATAAGTATATTTTCGCATTTTTGTAAATTTTGTAGTTAGGTTTAAAATAAACTGTGCAAAAACTGTTTTTAAATCCCAATTATTAATAATCACACTCAATGTATAAATCTATTAAAGTATTTTTATAAAACCAATCTCTTCCCGAATTAAAATATCTTGTATATCCTTGGGTAGTTCCACTTTGGTGCGTTATATAAATATTATGGTTAGGTAAATCGTGAGAATAAGGCAATAAAATATTATCAATGGTAAAATAATTCTATTAAATTTTTTTAAATAATTTCAAATATAATATATAAAAAAACTAAAATAAAAGTTAATTTAAATTATTAATCTCTTACATCAATCGAAGAACTAACAGTTAACAGAGGAAAAACAGATATAAAATGTTCTTTTCCGTCTACATCTATATAACTAAGCCCAACAGGGGAATTTTCATCGTCAGCAGTCGAAAAATAAGTAGCATCAATTATAGTATTATAATCAGATGTCCCTTATTGCCAAATTTACCAGTCAGTTACTATAATAATACCTGCTCCATAATTTGTTCCAGAATTTCCGTTTATAGTATTTCCATTTGTATCATAATAAATAGGCACATTATTTATTTCTGAAGCTGAATAACCGGAAAATTCTATTTATAAAGTCGCTTAATTAGAATTTGTAAGTAAAGTTAAATCTCCAGTAGGTGTAAATGAACTTAGACCTTAGTGGTATATGTACCTGTAAATTCTGGTATTTTAATCGTATGCTCCTAAAAGCAAACTGTAGTAAACTGTGGTCGTTGTTGTATATAAATCGGGAATTATTATGTGGAATTTTTAAGATACTGTATCTGGTAAATAAATGTGCACTCTGTCCCAGGCTATTTAAAACAAGATAATTTAAATTTATAAGAAATTATTTAAAAAAATTAATTTTAATAAAAAATTGATAAAACAAATTATTTAAGATGTATAAAATATTTATAAATTTAAGCTACTTAAGTATTAATCCACTTCCTAATCCGGATCTCCTTCAACAAATTCGCAAGAAATTCCAGATAAATTACTACCACAACTATAGCTGTCTTAGCTTTCAGGATCAAAAACCAAATTTTTCAGTCCTAATTGGGCAAACAAAGTAACGGTTCTAATTTCATCAGCTGAAATAGTATATGAGAAAATAGAAGTGTCCACAAAAACCATATTAACTAAACTAGGATAAATATAGTCATTATCTCCATTTCCGAAATTGGACATTACTGATAAATAAACATTCGAATTAGCAGTATATTAAACAATAGGAGTAGAAATCCAATCGCTATTTAAAAAACATAAAATTAAATTTATTAAATAAATATAAATAAATTAATGAACAAGACAAATAAGAGAAAATAAATAAATTAAAAAATTTTTTATTTATGAGTTAAAAGTTATTTAGAATAAAATCTATTTAAAAACCTTGATTTATATTATAAGATTATATATTATTTATTTTTTTTTATAATTTTTTTTAATATAAATAAAAAGAAAAACCTACATATAACTAGAGCCCGCTCCATCCGAATAATACAGTCTAAAATAAAATTCATATTAACTGTCTTCATAATTACTTGCCTGCGCAAACACAAGCCCACTCACATCTACAGTAAAAGTTCCAGCGCTAAAAAACGAAGAAAAATTATCGCTTCCAATTGTAATTAAACTGTAATCTGAAGTGCTTGTAATAGAACATAAGGGGGCATAAATTCCAGAAGGGGCGTTTTTTTCGCAGTTTGCACCTTAAGTTAGAGTGCCGGAAATTTAAGCACTTGTGTAAATTTCTAGGTAAGAACCATTGCTTTAATCTGCAGAACCTGTGCTAAAACTTAGAACCTTGTTATAATAAATTTAAATTAAATTTTTAATTTTATTTATTTTATTTTATTTAATAATATTTTTTGAATTATTTTGTAAATCTATTTATTTTAGAATTTCAAAATTTATTACCATATCTCCTATATTGGAAGAATCGAGGTCTATAAACCCATCACTTGCGCTTGTGCCGTAAAATGAAGTTAAAATTGATGTAACACTGGTTTTTAAATCATATAAAGAGCTTGTTCCATAATAAAGAGGACTAGATGAACTAGAATCCTCATCTATAGAAATCGTTGCTTATATATCAGAATCATAAAAAGATATGTCTACCTTTAAAAAAAAAAATATTATTGAAAATTATTTCATATTAATTAGTTTAGATATTATATAAAAGGTAAATTTAAATTTTTTATTTTTTCATCTCATAATTTTACTCTAACACTCAGATAGTATTCAGTATTTGCTGTTAATGAGCCAAAATTTTGTACAGTTACTATAGATTAGTCACTATCACTATAAATAAATTTAATTGGCTCGTTTGAATCATGTGGTTATATTTAAGGATCGAAATAGCCTGTTCCTTTAACAACTATGTTAGGATCCCCAAAATCTACAGTTATATAATTCCCCCCAGGAACATCGTATTCAGGAGTGAAAACAACCTTACAAATTTAAAATTTAATTAATAAAATATAGAGTTATAAAAATTATATATTATAAATTCTAGTATTAAAATCTAATTAAAAAATAAAATTTTATAAACTATTTTATATATTTTTATTCTTTTATAGATTATTTTATATATTCTTATTCTTATACTTTTATGTATTATTTTTTATATTTTTGATTCTTTTGTAATTTATTTTATATATTTTTATACTTTTATTAATTATTTTATATATTTTTATACTTTTATAAATTATTTTGTGCCTTTATAGAACCCAACTGGCCCTTACAGTGTAAGTCCTCCAACGGGTGCCAATTCACAGTCAATATTATAAGAAAAAATTTCCAAATCTAAAACATTTTCATTTAATTCGATAACTTCGTTTGAATTATAATTTTAGCTGTATATTTTTACAAGACCTGTGTCTCTTTAAGAAGGGTTCATTATATCGGTTATTTGTAATATAAATGTCCTACCAGGTAAAAAAATTTCGTCAAAAACTATTGAAATTATATTAGGTGTTTCCAATTCATATTCTAATAAACTAGGCATTTTATATAAATCTTTATCTAAGTATACACCATTTGTGCTTGATAGTGGGTCTAAAATGCTATATCTAATTTTTTTTAAAATAAATTAAATTTATCAAAAAATTAATTTTAAAAATTCTTTAAAGATAAATAATCTTTTAAAAACCATTAAAATTTTTTTGATTTTATTTTATTTTTTTTACCTTTAATCCGCTTCTGCAGTTACAACACTTGTAGTTTAAAATTCCCAAGGAGATGTAACTATAACTTTTAATCTAGCAGCTTGTAAATCTTCGTCTCCAATTTAATCATTAATATGTATTTTTAACCTTAAAGTATTTAATTAATTAGGTTAATTTTAAGTACTTACAGTTCCATAACTAATAACTTCTACTTATAATTCTTCATCTACTGATTTCAAAAACGGTATACTTCCAAAATTAAAATTCATATCATACACAAACTACTCGTCTATATTAACATCGTTAACACTTTATATATAATAAATTTATTTAATTATTTATATATTAATATATATTTAGATAGCTGTTTAATTATTTATTTTGTGCATTTATATAAAATATTTAAATTACGTCCATATTTATATGCTATTAGATTAATAATCCTAAGGATTAATTTCATCTAAATCTATTTAAATCGCATTTTCTAAATAACTGCTTTCTAAATCAGCTGGTAATAATATATATATTATGTTATTTGATGTACTACAATCAGTAGTTTGCCAATCATAGTAAGAATTCAAACTAATTTAGCATCTTTCTTTAAATTTAATAAAAATATTTATTAAAAATATTTTATTAAATTTCTAGATCTTAGAAATAAGCATTAAAATATGAAAATAAATTACTGTAAGAAAAAATTTAGTTTCTATAAAAGTTAATAAATATAATATATAATATTTTTTTATTTAATTTAAGATGTTTTACCAACGTTTATTGTGGTAAATTCGCTTAGCTAAATTTTCACGTAATTTCCAGCTACAATTTAAGTTTCAACTCTAAAATAAAATGAATAAATAGATTACATGCCTTCTGATAAAGCCGAAACTCTGGGATATTAGGTTGGATAAATCATACCCACTGCATTTATTTGGGCTATAATCAATAGAAAAATTGTTATTATTTTTAAAAAAAAAGAGAATTTTCCATTTTTCATTTTTATTTGTTTCTTTTGATTTTTTATCTCTATATTTATTTTAAAGTAAAAAAAAAAATATTATTGTTATTTATTTTTGGAGTAAAAATAATTTATTCCAAGTTTTTCTTTTTTATTTTTAAGTTATATGATAAAAAAAATATTTGATATTGTAAAATTCTATTCTTTTTTATGAAAGATCACTTTTATCAAAGCTTAAAAAAATTCAAATATTATAATTTTAATATAAATATTAACAAATTTATTTTAGAATAAAGGCTTAATAAAAAATTTTTTTATTTAAAGATTTTAATTAATAAAAAATTTATATATAACTATAATATAATACATGTTATTTAATTGAATTACTAAATTTAAAAATATTTAGACTAATTAGAAAAAGGTATATATTTAAAAACTAGCATAAACTTTTAATTTATAGGTAATTCCCTTAAAAGTTAAATGAAAATTATAAAATTCAATAATATGATTATTATATTATAGGAAATTCTAAAACTATTATATAATCTAAAAAAAAAATTATTTGACACACTTTTGGAATTATAAAATTCAATACTATTGAATAATAAGCTTATCTAATTATAATTTCGGAGTATAAATTGAAAAATTATATTAATTTTTTTTATTTATATTAAAATTTGATGAAATCTATTAAAAAAAAAAATACGAAAAAACTTAATATAAAAGAAAAACCTCATATAAGAAATCACTAAAATAAAATATGAGCAAACACAATAAGCCAAAACCTTTACACCATTATTCCTATAACATAGATTAATATTAGAAAAATAAGTCATTTTTTTTATTGGGTCTGAATAACAAAGGGACTGTTTTGATAAAAATTACGGAAAAAAATTTTTGCATCGACAATTTGATAAAAGAACCTACCAAATAGTAAAAAGATTAGCTCGTAAGAGACGCCGAAAAAAAAGCTTTGGAAAACTATAAAAAATAATTACTGATAAAAAATAAAAATTCAGGGAAATTTTCCCAAGAATAAAACTTGGCGGACTTGAAAATAAATGAAAAATAAATACTAGAAGAAATAAAAAATTCTTAGGAATTTACAGAAAAAATAAGAAGAATCAAATGGTTTTATAAGAAAAGGTATTTTTTATTCTCGCTTTTTGACTAGGGCTGCCAGCTGGACGAAGAGTCTTGGTACTCTGTGGTCGCTGAGCCGATTTCAGAATATATTGCCAAAAGAAATAAGTGTAATTTTGTGCTGGATGCATTTTCTGGTGTGGGAGGACTTTCGATTTAATTTGCCAAATATTCTTAAAATGTAAAATAAAAACAATAATATATATAAAAAAATAAAGAAAAATTACTAAAAAGGAGTAAATTATTTGCTAAAAATTAATCATGAAAAAAAGATAATAATTATTGTTTTTAGTTAAATTTTTTAATTATTTTTATTAATTTAAATTAAATTATCTTACTTTTTTAAATAGGTATGGTCTAATGACATCGATAGAGAAAAAATAAAAATGTTAAAAAATAATAGTAAAATATACAAAGTCGACGACAAAATAACTCTATTTAATGAAGATTTTCTCTAATTTAGAGATGATTTCGAAGCAGATATAGTTATTTTATGTCCCTAATGGGGGGGAGTTTTTTACACGGATGGATTATATTGTTTATAAAAAAATATTAAACCTGATTTTCTATAGGTACTTATAAAAGGACTAAAAATCTCAAATAATCTTATACTATAATTACCCAAAAATATAAATATTCTTGAATTTATTTCACTTATTTCTGAAGCGCTTGATTAGGTTGACCGACCTATGTACACAATGAAAGTTGAAATTCAAATTATAAGTTTAAATAATAATCCTAATTAAATAGTAATTTATTTTGGTAATAGTGCTTAAATTTCCTAATACTAAGAGATATTAAAAATTAAAGAAATATTTTAAAATGAGTATTCAGTGGATGATATAAAGTAAATAAAATATTAATTATATATATAAATAAATACTTATAACATATATAACTTTATTGCTAAAAAATTAAAAAACTTTATAGAAAAGAATTGGACTCTGGAAATGCCCACGAAATTTATAAAAAAATAGAATAAAAATTAATAAATTAAATTAAAAAGCAAAATATTAATCACACATATTAGAAATTAATTGATATATAAAGTGAATAGAAGGATTTTTTAGAAAATACGGAAAAAATTAAAAAATTGTATCATTTTTAAGGGGCTGTATATACAAATGAATAAGATTATATTTAAGCTTAATAAAAACATAGATAGGAAATTTAGAGATTAAAAAGATAAAGAAATAGATAAAATAGAAAATCAAAATCTAAATAAGAAATTGAAGACATAATAAAATAATAAAATGAATAAAAATTAAACTAATTAGAATAGTAATAAGAAGATGATGATGATCAAGAAGAGTAAAAAAAAGAAGATTCTTAAGAAAGTATATAAAACTCTTCCAATGATATACTTTAATAAAGTATCGAAATTAATTGATTTTTGAATTAGAAAATTATTCAAATAATAATAGTAATAAGAATCAAAATTATTTTTTTAATAATCAAAATGCTTACAAAAAAATAAATACTATATTATATATATTATATGTATATATAATATTATTTAGTTTTGTAACCAATAATATAAAAGATATAATTTTTTAAAGTTTATATATATATATTAATATATCATTATATTATTAATATCATTGTAATATATTATATTTTTTTAAAGTTTTTTTAAAATATATATATAAAAGTTCATATATGTATTTTTTTTGTTTTAGAATAATAAAATTCATATCAAAAATTATAAATTTTTAAATAAAATAATAACAAAAACATGTATAGAAATTATATGCTTTAAAATTCATAATAAGTTAAATAATCATTAATAAAAATGAGTTTCTATAACTTTATATTAAAATAATTAATAATAAATAAATACAATATTAATTAAATTTTTTTTATAATAGAATAAATTAAATAATTAGTTAAAAATTTAATGCTTAATTTATAAATGAACATTTCATATTATCTACTGAGCTTTTATTCCTCATATATTATTTACCAATTAATCAATTTTATTTTAAATGATATCTACTATTAAATACTAAAAAGCTTAATCTAATCAAACCTTATTTTCACAATATAAATTTTTAAGCAATAAATTCATTTTTATAAATTTCTACTTAAAATAATTTTTTTTTTTTTTTTGAATTTTTTTAAAAATATATTTTTTTTCAGTTCTCCTTTTCTGCCACCATATAAACATGTTCCATATAATTAATTTTTAGCCACTCAATTCTAGTTTAAGAAATATAAATCGCCACACAACTTTCTTCCCTATAACTGCTATTTTTAACCTAAAAATACAAAGCTCTCCCCTAAATTCCCCAGTAACCCATAATATCTCCCTTCATTTTCACTTTTCCATCTGCCTAAAAATACACTTTCTAATTGTTCCAGCCCCCTGATGATTTATATATCCATACAGTATTTTCCACGTATCTTTTAACTTCTAGCATGTCGAAATCAGGTTCGGTTTATATTTAGTCCATTATAAATTTATATAAATTTTTATATAATATATAATATATAATTTAATTTATTTTATTTTTTATTTTTATTTTTTTAATTAAATTTTTATTATCGATTTTTAGTTAATGTAAGTTTCTTACAAGTAAATAATTGATAAATCCTCTTAAAAAATATAATACTTTTATTAAAATATTTTATTGATAAAAAGTTCCGCTTAATTAGTGTATATCTGTGTGGTCTTAGTTTATCTATATCATATTATATTTTATTAGATCTATTCTTAGTAATTCTGATTTTAAAATCAAATTATTTCTAGTATATGTATTACACATATTCGTATATAGAAAAATAAATAATATTGTTTATAACGAAGTATAAAATACCCAAATTACATGATAATGTAATATTATAAAAATATAGCTTAATTTTTATATAAATAAATTTTAGACTTTAATTTAAATAATTTATCGTTATTTTTTTATATATTCACAATTTTTACAAATTAAAACATTTATTTCACTTTGAAACTAACACAATATAATTTTTGGGATTATAACTTATAGCAAAAAATTATTCTTATCTTAATGGATCTATCTACATAATATCTAAAGGTATACCATTAATGAAAACATTTTTTTACTTTATTTCTTCAAATTATTATTTGCCGGTATAAAACTCATCATAAATATTATTTTATGGATTTTCTGTTAATTATTTTAATCTATAACTTACAAATGATTTTTAAGAAATAGCTACCAACTCGGATTAGTCCATATTAAACTTCACATCAACAATTTAGCTTCTTTTATTTTCTTATTCAAAATATATTTTTTACCCTAATTTTCCCTCCAAAATATCATATATTTACACTTCACCTTCTCTACCCCCAAAAGCCATATAAGTCCCATCAAAACTTAAGTCAAAACTTGAGATTTAGAAATCCACCTACATATTAAAAAAAATTGAAATATATAAGATTCTTATATTTTTCTCAACTATTACAAATAAAAATTTAGTTTACTTTTTTATAAATTAAAAATATAATTAATTATTTTTTATTTATTTTTACAATTATAACGGCTAAACATCTAACAGATTGCTCTTAATCCTACTCATACTCAAATATTCTTATTGTGAAATCCAGTCCAGCAGTATAAACTTTTCTTAAATCAGGCGAAAAATTTGCCATAACTACATCGCTTTTATGGCCGCTGAAAATATAAGCAGGTGAAAATTTATCAGTTGTCCATAACATCGCAGTTCTATCAGCAGATGCAGTCAAAAATAAATATCCATTTTCGGCAAATCTAACATCCCAAATCACTTTTTAATGCTATTTATAAACAGCTAAACATTATTTTGTTCTAATACACCTATAAAAAATATTTAAAAATAAAAAAAATTTCAAACAAAATTCATCATAAATTTAATTTACTTAATTCATTTTTTATTAAAAAATTTATTTTGAATAATAGTATGATATTAATTTTATCATTATAATATATTTATTATTTAAATTATATTTAATATATATAAATATATTGCTTAATTTTTTTACCATAATCTTATTGTGAGGTCCATAGCGACTGATAAAAAATAATACTCATCATATAATAATGACATTTTAGTTACTGCGCCTGAATGTCCGTAAAACATATGTTAAATATTTTAAACATCTACAGGTTCTATTTAATTTTCCACATTTTCTTCTTGATAAATATCTTCATTTTCCTAATTTTAATTCATGATTTAATTATTATTGTTATTCATTTCAATTCTATTATTATTGTTATTTAATAGATTATTATCATCATTTTGTTTTTCGCTTTTATTTTTCTAACCCATATTTTAATTTAATGTATATAAATAAATTATACCAGCTTAAGTCCCCGCTAACATAATATTTCCTCTACTTGTCATTTCTATACATGTCACTACATTACCAGGGTCTGTTAACTTAACTTATATTATATTAGGTCTATTATTTTAATCTAATATTTTTCTAGTAGCAAAATTTTTAATTAAATTTGCTTTATCTATTGGCTAATTTATTAATAAAAATTAAAATTAATAAAAACCTTTTATAAATATTTATATTATATTTATGAAAACTTTTCTATTTTTTTACTTTCATGTCAGGCAGTAAAAATTCAGAATTGGGATGTCTAGGCTAAGTTTAAGAATTTGTGGGCAAAGTATCCCAAGCTCTTTAATAAATTTAATCATTTGCAGATTTCACATTTTTTAATGTTTAATCTAATTTTCTCCAAATTGACAACTCATATCCTGGTCTAACACAACTTTATAATTTCACTTTTTTTATTACATCTTTACCCTCCAATTCCTTAATTAATTAAGGGTCTAAATAGCTGTACTCATCTTATAACGATAATACTTTATCATTACTTATAATTCTTTTTTTCAAATAATCATATACATCTTACAATTTTTCCCTGTCCAAAAACGAAAATAATTATTAATATGCAATTTATGAGATAGGTATTTTCCTTTTTTTATAGTCATCTTTTTTTTTATAATAGTAATTATATTCGTCTATCAAAGGATTTTATATAATTATTTCTAAATCTTGTGCTAAAAATTGTAAATAATGTTGAGAATGTTTTTTTAAAATTTCTTTTTAAATCCTTTAAATTTAATCTTTAATTTTATTTTTTAACTCTTTGAATTATAAATTGTTTAAATCATCTTGTTTGTAAGATTTACATAAATTATGAAATTTTTCCACAACATGTTCAAAACTTGCAATTATTACGATTTCTTATTCTTTCCTAATATAAATTAATCCTTCTTGAATATATTTAGAAATTTTTTCTATTTATTCTTGTAATTATTCTATACTTCTTTTTTAAATGTCCATTTATTTGCTTTTTATTACTCTTATTTTTACTTATTATAAAAAATAATTTGATTGGTTTTTTATTTTATAAATATAAAAAATATTAGCAAAAAATTGAAATAGATTTAATTATATTTAATTAATAAATGTAGAATAAAAATATTTTAATAATTGAAAAAATGGAATAATATGAATGATTATTAAATAATATATACGCAGTTTTTATATTTGAAAATTAATATATGTCTTAAAAAATTATAATTATAAATTTATTTAAATGGATGATATAATAACTCGATATTATAAATTAATAAAATAAGTGAATACAAAGGTTTTATTAATTTTTAAAATTATTAATATTTAAACTGTTATTAGCCTAATTTAATTTATATTTTAATTTTAAAAAATTTTTAACAATGTTTTAATACCAGTAAATATTTTTATATACATTTTTAATTTTCTTATATTTAAATATATTATTTATAATAAATATTAGAAAATTACTAAATAAAATTAATTAATTTTTCATTCAAACAAAAATTTATATTACCTATAAAAATAAACTATAAATCGAAAAATAATGATTTTAAATTTTTAGCATTATCTATTAATTTTATTGTTATTCATTTTTATATGTTAATTCTATAAAATATAAATATAGTATCAGCTAAATTTATTTATTAATGATTTTAAAAATTATTAGTAAAACAATCAAGTTACTAAAGATAATTATTTAAAATTACACCAAGAAAGTATAATTTACTTATATAAAAAATTTTTAAAACAAATTGAATCAAAATATAATACTAATAGTTATTGATCCTAATAATCTTACTGAATTTAATGCTTTGGCAGAAATTTTTTTATTAAATACATCTATTTATAATTATATAAAAATTAATTTTATAAATACTATATTTGGACAAATTTTAAATATTAAGCGAATCAAATTTTTTCCATTTCAGGTAAAATTTGTTAATAAACTTATTCAACATCTTTTTCAGCATCTGCAGTAACTAATTTACCTTAAGTCTAATAGAAATCAATAATAGGCTTGGTAGATTCAATGTAAGTAACAAATCTTTTTTTTAAAATTTCAGGATCATCATCAGATCTACCACTATTTAATGATCTTTAATTTACTCTTTATGTCATGGTATCCTAATATTAATATATAATTTAGTATATTAAGAAGTTTTCTTGAATAATAATTTTTTTTATTACGAATGAACATTCAAAATACAAAACAAATCTGAAATCTACTAATTCTCCCATAATTTTTTGCCAAACGTCAAAATTTTCTTAGTTTCTAGGAAATCCGTCGATTAAAAATTTACTCTAATAAAAAATATATTTATTAAAAAAAATCATTTATATATATAATAAGATAAATATTATTATACATTCCATCCTTAATTTTCCATTCCTTTTTTCAACAAACCAACAGTTATTTCACTCTATTTTATCAAAAAAACAAATATTATAAATATAAAAATGAAAATTTTGTAAATTTTATTAAAAATTACAGGGACAATTTTTCCTTAAGTAATAATACTTTCGATCAAATCTCCATCTTTTGATCCACTTTTTCTCTTTTATTAATTTTTAATTAATGTAATTTTTAATAATTATTAACATTAACTAAATTTTTGTTAAAATGTCAGTAGAAATGAAAATATTTTTTATAAATATATCTTATTATTTAATTATAAAATATACTTCTTCTCTAAGTAAATCACCAGCGGATAAATGTTTAAATCCTAAATTATTTACTAGTCTTGCACACTAAGTACCCTTTCCTGATCCGGGTCCTAAAACGTTTAAAATTTTATTTATTTTATTTTATTTTATATAATTATATATTATAAACTTTAAATAAAAATATATATATTAATATTTTATAATATTTAAATTAAATTTTTTTGATTTTTAAGCCATTTTATTACCTCCTAAAACAAAAACAACTCTAGGTTTGATGGCTTACATATTTAATTTATATTTTATCTAATTTTAATATTTTGTTTTTATTTTTTATATTTAAATATTAATTTTTAATTTTTTAGATAGAATAATTTTTGTTTAATTTTACTAAACAAAAATTTTAATAAAGTTT
This sequence comes from Pseudocohnilembus persalinus, assembly GCA_001447515.1. Taxonomy (NCBI): domain Eukaryota; phylum Ciliophora; class Oligohymenophorea; order Philasterida; family Pseudocohnilembidae; genus Pseudocohnilembus; species Pseudocohnilembus persalinus. The sequence goes on from LDAU01000083.1 coordinate 56,579, forward strand.
ATTCCATTAAATTAAAAAATAAATAATCTTGTTGTTGTAAATCTAATAAAATCGGTGTTTTTAAAATTTATTTATTTAAATAAAAATTATTTTTTCTTGAAATTTGTAAATTCTATAATCATGATTTTATTAATTTTAATTTTTCATCTTATTAAATATATTAACCATAGTTATTATTAAAATATAAGTATATAATTACTATGTTTACTTAAAAAGTAGTTTATACAATATTAATTTTAAATTTTCTTACTATATTAATTAAAAAATAAATTATTATTTTAATTTAATATATTTCATTTTTTCCAAATTTTTATAAAAATTAGAATAATAGTAAGAAAAAAAAAATATAATCAAAAGTCTAGATGGGAAAAGAATAACTAAAAAAGCAATAATTTAATAAATTTTTATTAATTTAAAAGCAAAAAGATACTGAAATTTAGCAAGATCTTATAAAATTATAAGTAATAATATACTTTAAAACTAATAAATTAAAAATTAATATTAAAATGGTAACATTTTTAATAGAAAAAAAAAAAAAACTAGAAAAAATAATAAAAATTTAAGATTATATTTATATAATAAATAAATTAAATTATCAATATAATTTCTAAATTTAATAAGAATTAGAAAACATATTTTTTCCTACTTTTGTACTTTCTTGTGTAAATAATTTTGCTCATAATCTTAGATGATAAAGAAGATTAAAAATAATATTTTTGGAGTTTATTTGTTGTTTGTTTGATTTTAATACTTATTAATGTTATTAATTTAAAATTCAAAAATTTCAGTTTTTAATAATTTACTAATTTTGCACTTTTTAATATGCTTTAATGCTTAATAATATATGACCGACTTGCCATAGCTTAGGAAAAGAAAAGCCAAAATATAATATCTCCTTTATTTGTAAATTTTTTTTTTTTTTTTAATTCTATTAGCTTACCAATTTTTTAATAAAAGATGATTCCTTTGATTTTTATCCTTTTAGAAACTAAATCAATTAAATTTGATTTTTTGAGTTTTTCGCTCTTTATTATACTACTATTTTTAAGAAAAGAAGATGAGTTTTAAATTTAAACATTTATATTTACAATAATATTTTTATTTTACTTTATTATAAATATGCAGAGAATTTAACTAGATAATAAGTTTTTGTAAATTATGTAAAAATTTAAATAAGACATATAATAACTATTAGAATGCAATTTTAAAAAAGATTATATTATATTAAATTGCGATTAAAATGACGATGAGTTAAATATAATATGTAAAAATATTAAAATAAAAAAAATATCATTGTTTTAATTTTTAATTTTAATTAACTTAAAATGATATTTTTAGAATAAAAAACAAATAATTTTCTTGATCTTCTTTAAAAACCCTTTGATTTTGAGAGTTTTCATAACTTTATAAATAAAATATAAATTGATCGTAATTAAATGTTAAGAGACAATATAAGCTAAAAAAATTTTCCTTAATTATTTTAATAATACAAAATTAATAACAATTAAGATTAGCAATTTATAAGCTTAAAGGTAAATAAATAAAAAGTGTATAAAAAAAATCATTATATTTTTTAATTAGGATTTTATCTTATAAATGATTAGACAAAAGAAAAAATAATCGCAAGAATTAAGCCAAAATTTCAAAATAAAAAAAGCTGAAAGCGAGCATATTTAAATTAATATGAAAAGTCCTTTAAGTATATCTCCCATTAACTAGAAAAATAAATCCCCTATACTATAAAAATCGTCATTATATTTTAGTCCATAAAAAGATGAATTTAATGAAAAAATTAATAATTATATTATTAACAAAAATATTTAAAATTTAAATCAAGGGAAATAAAAATAGTAAAATGAATAATTAACTAAAGAATTATTTTTATAATAAACATACATTTACAATACTACATACTAAAAATAACTAATAAAAAATAAAGATGATGTTTTAGGATCAATAAGTTATAGAATTAAACTTATTATTTAATTTTTTAAGTATTATAATAATGACTTAATTATTATATATATAAAAGATAAGGTAAACTAAAAAATTTTATCATTAATATTTTTAATAAATAGTTATAGAAATAAATAAAATATAATAATACATTTTAGGACAAGTTGAAAAAAGAATCTTTGGTGAACAAGACTAATTATAAAAAGTTATCTTTATCAATAATGGACCACTTAAAAAACAAGGCAAAAGAAATAATTATGTTTAATTAAGAAGATTATTAAAATCAAATTCGAGTAAAGCTAATTATTTATTTATATTTTAATACATATAATTATCATTTTTATTCAATTTTAAAATATATAAAAAATAATAGGACTTGAATTTTAGATTAATAAATTCAGTTTATCTTCTTACTGATTATGTTTAATATCTAGGATAAAAATAAATTCTAATAGACAAATTTGGATAACCATTTAAATTTTGCAATTTAGTAAACGAACTTAAATTTGTTCTCCCGAATGTTTCAGTGATTGTTAAATAAAATTACATGAAATTATAAAATATGGAGAATCTAGAAATTAGAAATGATTTTAATAGAATTCTTATATCTATTTTGTACATTTTTTAAGAAATTTAGTTTTTTAATATAGAGCACTCAGTTCAGGTATAATAATACTCGATTATTTTTGAATAAAATGGGTAATTAAATATGAGATTACTATTTTTAACTATAAAATTAATAAGTTTTACATCAAATTATGTATTTTTTTTTTAGAGATGATTTGAAAGTACAAATTTCTGCATAAGAAAAAAACAAAGATAAAGTAAAAGAACCAATAATTTATTTGACAAGATCAAGAAATATGTCTTCTTTTAGTTTTCCTATTATAAAAGAAATTGAGAAAAAAACTATTTTTTAATGGATATCATAAATGGGGGAACAAGATTAATAAGTTTTAGACTAGTCAATGTCATGCAATAATTTTTATTTTAATATTTATACAGATATATTAAAAATTTCACCAGACCATTTAATAAAATCTATTATGAGGGTATCAGATTCTATTAAATCGTCTAAAAATAAAATAAATGTAAAAAATTAATATTTTTTAAAAAAAATTATGTTATATTTTTTATATGATAAAAAATAGAACAATAATTCGGGACAATAAAGTAAGATGTAATAAAATTTACCTGCAATACAAGATGAAGGAGATTTGGAATTGGAAGGGGATGAGGTCACTAATAAAAATATTTAAGTTAAAAATCCTTATTTATCGCCAAAAAAATAAAATAAAATATAATTGTTAGATACAAAGAATATAGATTTAAAAGAATAATAAATGAAATTATTATAGCTATTATAAAATAATAGCATAAATAAATAAAATTAATTAGACAATTAAGAACATCGTCATACATTAAGTGATACAGGGTCCAAAGATTTAATAAATAAAATTTTATATCAAGTTGAATCCAAAAAAGCTGATTCTTAACCTTTAAATTTTAATTCAAATTCTAATTTACATAATACAAATTATTCATAAAAAAACTGTTTTAACTTTAAATCCCTAGATATATCTGAGCACATGTCTTCTATTAAAGGTATTAATTAAAATTTCAACCATTTTCCTTAAATTTCTGTAGATGAAACCCATGCAAATTAATTGCTTCACAATAGCTTTCATACAAATTTTTTAAAAAATTAAGAATAAAATTCGAGCTAATTTAATAATAATTAAATTTAATTCTAAAATATACATATACCCAGCTTAACTAATAATAATATAAAAAATAATAAAGATGATAGTAACTAGGAAAAAATAGATGAAATATACTAAAAATAATATTCGCAAAATTAAAAACAAAATGAGTATAATTTACAAAATGAAGATGAATAAATAAGTTAAAATACTGATGAACCAAAAAATTAATTTAATTAATGTTATAACTTATAAACATGCGAGAAAATTAATTAAACCAGTCTATTTTCTAATTTTTCAAATCTAATAAAAACAGATGACTTTATTATATAAAAGCCTCAAATTATTAAACATTTATAGCCTGTTTAGCCTGGAAAAATATTAAAAGAGCAATAATAATAGTTTTTAAAAACATAATTAAACTAAAATTTAACAAAAAATAATGATATTAAAAATGATATAAATATATTTAATATATTTAGTGATTAGTAACTTAAATATAAGACTTAAGATTTTAATTTGGCGTAAAATTAAAATTATCATAATTAGTCTGTATAAAGCATAAATTCAAGTCATTGCCAATAAAGTCATTAATTTTTAGAAAGAAAAATGACTGATTAAGATTGATAAAAAAAAAATTAATTTATTTTTTTGTTAATTCTTATGTTTTATTAGTTTGTAATTTTTAAAATAAATAAATAAATAATTAAATAATAAATAAATAAATAATTAAATAAATAAATATATATATATATGTTAAGAATAAATAAATAATTTATAAATTTATAATAGTTTAAATTGTAAATATCATAGAGAAAATATAATTTTTGTTGTTTTTTTTCAGATTTAGGAAATAAAAAATATTCAGTGTTTAGTAAACTTTGTAGATTTTTCTATAGGGAACCAATGAATATTCTATTTTTAAATCATTTCATATACATATTTTTCAGTACTTGTAAATTATTCAGAATTCTTATAGAATAAGCTTGCCATATATCTTAAATAATTCCACTAATTATGTTCTCCCTATAAAACAATAATTTAAACATTATAATGCAATATAAAATATTTTTATTAATTTTTTTTAAATCTCTTTTTAAAATATTTACATACTTATATTATTTACCATTTAATGTTTATCAAATCCATAAGAGCATAATTTTGTCACTTTTTCTCTAGGTAAAGTACAAACTAAACATACATGTTAAATATCCTTTTATTTGGTATTAGCAGCTCTTCTTAAATTACCATAAGATTCAATAATTAATGCTATATTAAAAATTTAATGTGAATATAGCGTTTTTTAATTTTTAAATAAAAAGAATTAGTATAAAAATTTTAAAAGTGAAATTTTTTTTTTTTTTTTTTTTTTTTTTTTTATTTTATTTTAAATTTAATATATATTTTTATTTACATGTGAATGTCCAAGTCCAGATACAAGATACAACAAACAACATGAAGAAGAAATCAAACAAGTCTTCTCTATCCATTAAATATGCTGGTTTTTATTCTTAGTAATTTGTAAGGGTAGCATATAATTTAGCAATTCTTTGTTTTTAGGCATTATCAAATATAACGGAAAAACCTTTTTTTTTATTATTTAAATTAATCATAAAAACATTCAAATATATAAAAATACTTATAGTTTTAATAAACATAAATATATAAATAGTTACATGATAATAAATTTTCGCAAGTTCCATAATAATAATCTTATAAAGTCATATAAGCAAGAATTGCAAAATAATACATAAATAGTAAATATAGGCAAATATTTGTTAGCAATTTCCATTTTGGGGCCTTTTTAAATATAGAAATAATTTTACAATTAGAATTTTATTATTTTATTGTTATATTAAAAAATTTACCCAAAAAGCTTTGAAAACGTTTTAGGTTTCGGGGAATCTAAATAAGAAATCTAACAACAATAATGTGACAAATAATTCGTGATAAAAGTTACTCAGTAATAAAACTGGAGTGAAAAACATGAAATATGCAACACTTTAATTGGTACACCAATAATTAAACCAAATTTTGAATTTGCTAAATTTCCCTAGTTATCTCTTTTATTTTTGTACTCCTATTTTTTATAAAAATGATATTGATATTATTATTATTTATTTATATATTTATTTTATCATTTTAATTACCTTGTAAAACATTAACCTAATTTTAGTCTACAGGTATAATTTCCTCTTTTTTCTGCTGTTCATTTATCAACCATTTTATATATGATTTATTTTATATAATAAAGAAAAAAAACAAAAGGAATACTATAATATTTTAGACCCACAACGTAATTTAAAAGAAAACATCATCTAAAGCCCTTCCATCACTAAATTCTTTCAAGTCAACTTATCCATTAGATAAAGTCTTAGGTGCCAAAATTGCAAGTAGGTAAATGTTATCTAATTATATTAATAATTTAAACTTTATTATATTATTTCAATTTTAAACAGTACTATAATTTAAATTATTTTTTATTTATTTATTTTTATAAATTATACTGTACAATAATTAAAACACACTATTATTTGTTTTAGCTTTAATAATTTTATTATAATATGTAAAAAATAATATATTTAATATATTACCTAATATTGCCAAACAAAAGTTAAATCCTCTTAAATAAGGCTAATTTTGAGAAAGTAAAATAGCAGCTTTAAATAATTTGTTGGTAGAAGCAGCATCTATAAATTGTTATTCATTTAATAATTTCTAATTAAAAGGTTTGGCCAAATTCATTAAGGAAATCATTTTTGATTAAGAACTATCTCTATTAATTTTATCTTCAAATTCATTTTATATGTCCTATTTTTAAAAGAAAGTAAGAAAATTAAATTAATTTAATTTAAAAAAATAAAAAAAGATTTATAAATAAATTTTACCTTATTTAAAGCATTGAAATGGGGCAAATAAGCAAATGTAATTTCTTATAACTAATTATTTTCATTAATTAATTCTATAGATCCAGTATTTTTATGGAAAAACATATAAGCATTATAAAATTTCAAATCAATTAAAGCTTATTTTTTTGAAATATGACAAGCTTTTAGAATTCTATTGGTTTCATCGTAATCTTTAATCAGAAGGAAAATTTAAAAAGCATATCCTAAGACATTTTCATTCTTCAGAGAAAATGCTAATGATTTAATAATAAAAATTTATTTAATTTTTAAATATTTTAATTAAACTTAATTTCATTTTAATTATAATTTAGTACTTTTTTTATATGTAGTTTCAAATCTGTCATATATATTAACCATATTTTCTTATAAATTTTTAAAGGTTAAAATTCTAACAACTTTTTTTCTTATCACTGCCTTTACAAATTAAAAATTAGTAATTTTTAAAAATATTAATTATATATATTTGGCTTACCAATTAATTGTCATCTTCAGTTAAGTGTTCCATAATTTCGAAGCATAAATTTTTAATTAAAACAACATCTTCTTCTTATAAAATTCCTTCATAAAATTCTTATAACAACAATCTTATTTGTACTAACTCATCTCTTCCAGTTCTTAAAATATTTTAATTCTATTTAATTTTGAACTCATTAACCTTTATAATTTCTTTGAAATTTTCAATCAGCGAACCTATAATACGAAATTAAATACATTTAAACTATAATTAATATAATTTAATTATAAATTTATATCTTTTATTTACAAAATTAAGTAATCAAATATTTATAAATATATTTCGATAAAAAAATAAATATAAATATATTTTGATAACATAAGTTTTTTTACTTTATAAAACCTTCAATTTGTTTTCTATAGACTTTCCTTAAATAAGAGATAATATAGTTTCTAAACTTTCTTTTAACATCTCTTTTTAATAAGCATTCATATTTATAGTATTTTTATAATTACTATCGGCCATCATATCATCGGAATGATTATCTTTATTAAATTAATACCTAACAATTGTGTCTATCAATTTTACTAAACTATCAGTTATGTCATAACTATTATTACAATGACTTTAATTTCTCCAAAATATTTAGAACGGTTTAAAATGATTTTAATTCAAACTTTAAATAACTTTTTTATTAATATTAAAAAATATTTTAAAATAATTAAACATTAAAAATATTATAATTAATTTATTTACAGTTATAACAGTGGTTAATTGCATGCCTGTCGCTTTTATCGTAATTATATGAAATTTAGTTCAATATAACATATTTTTTCATATAAGGATTTTAATTCATATTTTCAATTCTTATTATTTCTCCTTTAATACACTAATCTATAAAATTGACTAAATATTCAATTTTACTATTCTATTTAAACATCTAAATTAATTTATTTTATATATCGCTATTTCCATTTCTAGTTAAAGCAATAACCAATCTTAAAATTTGCCCAATAAGCAGTTCATCGAAATAATTTTCTCTTCATTTAAAATAAAAAAATTAAAATATATAAACTTTTAAATTCAAGATATTTAAATAAAAAAATTGAATAAAATTTAAAGTTAATGGATCTGTATTTTAAAATAAATATTAAAAATTTAAATCAAATATTTTTAATAAAATTTTTTCGATAATTAAAAAAGTTGTTACCTTCTTCCAAAAGCATTCATCAAAATTCTTCCCAAACTGCTGTCAAATATGTAATTTTAAATTTTTTAAAGTTCTTTTTCATCTTCGTAACTTTCAGTCAAATCACATAATAACTAAATTGCTTCTTTCACAGTTTTTCTCACTTCTTCGTGGTTTTACATAAAGGAAATCCCAATTTCTATGAATTTTAACAAATTGTCTATTATAATTCTTGAATTCATCTAAGGCTTATTTTTTCTTTCATTTTCGTTTTATATATTATTTTCTACCTCTTCTTCTAAGTTCATGTGCTATCTTAGTAAACTTACCATTTCCTTTAAAAGTTTATAATTAATTAATAAAAATTATATTAAATAATATTTAATAAAATATTTGTTTTAATATATTATTATTTATATAAAATATAACTTTTTACAATTGATTCATCTACCACTAATTCTTAATTTATTTAAGGATTTGTCAAAATGTGGACTAAAATATTTTTAAATGATTCAGAATCATATCTTTCTCTTGATAAACACAGAATATTTCTCAATTCAGGCAAATTTTTACTAATATTCGCTGTTTTGAAATTTTATCTTGCGTTTAAATTTTACTCAATTTCTTCTTCTATAATTAAATTTATATCTTTGTACTTAATTTCCTCATTTTTGTATACAATATTAGGTTTGGTTCTTTAAAAAATGGTTTTGAATTCCATTAAAACATTTTTATATATCTTGCTATATTTAATTTGGTCTTCTTAGTCTATTTACTCTTCAAAAAATATGATAAAACTGTCTGCAAAATCTTCTAAAACTCCCCATCCTTTTTTATCCAAAAACTGTTAAATTTAAATTTAAATTTTAATAATATTAATAGGTATAATATGAAAATAATTATTAATATTAGTATAAAAATATACATCATTTAAGCTCATATATTATTAGGATTCCTAAATTTATTGTGCTTTTAAAATTAAAGCTTTTTTTATACTAGTCATCATAGGCAATAAAACATCAAATATATAATTTATGAATTCGTATTATTCATATACCATATCAGTACCTTTAATTTTTTATCTTTTATAAAATGTTTATATGAAAATTTAATAAGGTTATTATTTTTAAGCTTTCTTAGCTGAATCTCTTAGCATTTTCAAATATTTACTTAGTTGCTATAATTCTTAATTATCGATGGAGTTCATTAATTTTACCTAAGTGCCCAAAAATTTTTATAGTCCTTCATATCTTTAATTTAAATAAATAATATTAGAATGAATATTTTTATTTTTAAATTAGTTAATTAAAGATTATACTTAAATATTCTATTGGAAAGATCTTGGCTGCTTAAATAGACGTCTTAAATTAGTTTTAAAAGTTCAATTTTGAAAACTTAAATTTTGAAATTCAACTCACTAGTTTATTTAAAAAAATTATGAGAGTCTTCTTTTGCAACATATAACAAGTAATCCAAGTCCAAAATTGTCTGTAAAACCTGCTAAAATCTTGCCCTTTAATTTCCTGAATTCATTAAAATTTCTCTTGTAGTTAAAAATGCATTAGCCTAATAAATATAAGAACATTCATCTTAAATATTATTGGTAACTTTAAATCTGTATTAAAATTTCTATTATATTAAGCTTTTGTCTTAATTTCCAATGCTAGGAAATTAATGTTAATTATTAATTTTATTATTATTATTTTATTAAGTTTTAGGCTAACTCTCTTTTAATTCCATACCGAAAAATAAATACGCTCTTTTTGTGAAAAATATGTTGTCAATTATCATTTTAATATTATTTTCAATTACGTCACCTTAATAACTAATAACTTTAAAAAAGAATCGAAGTGCACTTGGATCTATAACATTTTATTATACTTTTTTTTCTATTTAATGTACAAATAAGTCTATCATATTTTCACTTATTTATTATTAAGTATATAGATCATTACTGTAAATATCAATTACCAATTAAGTTTAACCATATTCTTTTTTTTTCATTAATTTCATTAATAATGGCATATAATTAATAAATTCCTATTTTATCGACCTGTTATCTTTTACCATAAGTCTTAATAATTTAAAAGAATTTGTATAAATACTATCTATTAATTATTATTCAGTGTAATCAATGTTATTTAAAGTCATATTTTCTTTTATCATTTCCAAAATTACTTATTATAAATTTAAAGAACTTAAAGATTTTTAAGTTATATATAATAGGTCATCCGTGCTTTATTCTTACGAATGATGCATTAATTCATAATCATTTTCTAACATTGTTATTATATCCACTAAATGGGATAAATATGTTTAAGCGATTTTTTTTTGTAATTTTTCTTTTACTTAAATCCAAGTTGAGGATCTTTATTGTAATTGTCTCATTTTTTCTACCTTTTTATTTAAATTCAAAAACTCTGATCTTCTTTCTTCTTAAATAATAAATTGAGTTTTTTTTAATTGTTTTATGAATTCTGATTTTCTATTTCCAATAAAAAATATCAGCTTCAACAATTTAAAGTCCAACTTTTTAATATAATAGTATGTAAATTTTAATTTAAAATTTTAATAAAGTTAATAATTTTAATTTTAATTGTCTATAATATGATATATTTTTACTTCAAATTCGGTTGACTATTAAAATTATTAAAATAACATTTGAAGAAATTCATTAGAACAAATTTCAAATTCTTCACCATTTTAGATGCTTTCTTTTATTTTCAATTCTTTTTAAGAAAAATCTATAAAATTATTTAATGCATAAATTTCACACTTTTCTTCTGCTTTTTAATTTAAAAAGTCATTCTTAACTAATCTTTATTCTGATATCTAATTGTTAGGTAAAATTAATTTTAATAAAAAAATAAAAATATCAAACTCTTTTTGTTAACAAAAATTTATTTTTTTACATTTTCATAATTTGTCGGGTCAACAATTTTCTTAACATTATTATGAATATATTCAAAGGTATGATCCATAAAGCTATCAATAGTTTAGTCTTACAAAATTCTCACTTTCAGCTCATAAATGTCTAAAATTAAACCTTTCAAAGACGATATCAGCTAAGAATCATTGTTATTACTTTAGAAATCCATTTATAATGTTTTTAAATGGGGTTTGGAAAAACTTTGCCCAAAGCCTTATTTTATAGCTTTTGATCTTAAATTAAATTATTTATGATTTTTATCGTCTAATTCTTATAAAAAGTGAAAAATCCATTTTAATATCTAATCATCTTCTTCGCAGTCGGGATCACTTATTATTAAGAAAATAAAATATTTTAAATATTTTCAAAAAATTAAAATTTAATATTAAAAAAGTGTATAAAGGATTATTTGTATCCTACAAAAATATAGATTAAAAAAAAAATATTTATTTCGCTTATATTATAGTTTTTATTATATTTTTTTTTTAAAAAATTTTTTACCTGATATCAAATTCTTTCAAGGTAATAAGATTGGTCAAAATTTTTATCATAGAAAGCACGTAATTATAATAGCCCGGTTTATTAACCAATTATTTATATCTATCTTATTAAAAAGTATCCTCGAAAAATTCTAATAAATATCCCTTAAAAACTTTAACCCAGTCACTTGGATTATATTAATGGTCAATTTCTTCACTTTATACCACTCTATTTAAAAAAAATATTTAATTTCTGTTATCATAATTATTACTTTTACTAATTAATTAAATATATAAAAAATGTTATCTTATATTTTATAAATATATATTTATATATTATTTTTACTTCATATCTTCATCAATCAAAAATAAGTGTCTCTCAAAATCGTCTTCACCTTAAATATTATTTTGACTTTCAATTTTTTCTTTCTAACTTATCATTTCCTTTAACAATATATTTAAATCAAAATCTTTATTAAAGTATTATTTATATTTATAAAAATTCAAATAAATTTAAAAACAATATAATGATTTATTTTTTAATAAATTTATATACCATTCTTTAATTTTATATTTTCGTTTCCCAAGTCATATGATGACTTCTCGGATTAACATCTATATAAAGGTATAAATACAAATCAGCCAAAACAGATTTATACTTATAAGTAATTTTAGGATTGTTAAGGTATTGGTATAAAACTCGATAAGGAAAGAATTATCTTATTATACATATATTATTAAAATTTCTTTTTTCACATAAAAGGGCTAAAAGTCTTAGTTAAGAGTAAAAAATGGAATAAATTATATCAAATGCTTCTGCTTTTCTATCAATAATATTTTAAATTATATGAGATATATTATTGTAAATATTTGGTAAAAATAATGTAAAAAATTAATTTTTACTAACAAAATTTTTCAAGTTCCAAGTATTATTCATTTAATTTAACAAAAATCATATTCTTTTACAATTTAAATTTAACCAAAAATTTATCATAAACCGCAGATTATTTGAACTTTTAATCAAATATTATTTTTCCAATTAAAGTTTGGTGTTTTCTATTTAACTATGCATTATTAATACAAATGGTGGCAAACAAATTAATAATATTAATATTAGCTTATTAGGAATTAGAAACTTCATTCTAAAATTAATTTTAATTATTTCAATTATATATTCACTTTTTAAAAATAAATATAAATAAATAAATTAAAATAATTAATTACCTAACAATTTGTCAAAATTAAATGCAAGTAGCTAAAATTCTAAGCCTTAAATATATTGTGTTTTTCAATTTAGTAAGACAAATTACGAGGTAGAATTTCATCAATATCCTAAAACTTAGATAAAATTCTATTCAAACAAAACCAAATATCCAAGTTATACCCAGTCTATTATATTTAAAATAAATAAAATTATTTTAATCGAAATTTATTTATTTTTTTTAATATTATTTCTTATTTTTATATAATAATAATAATTATAATTTTATATTTTTATCAAAACAAGATCCTTTTAAAATCAATTTTTTTTCAGTATGAGCAAATAAGGGATAAGTATAAAAAAAATATAATAAAAATAAAAATTAAAATAAAATTTTTGCTTTACATGTTAAATAATTAAATTCAGGTAATCTTTAAGATTTTCATTAGGGAAATTATTAGAAGACATCAAATGGGACAACAACTCATAACACCCCTCTACAATTTAAATAAATTACTTAGCAATTTAATTTCTAGGAAACAATTATTCTCCAGTTTCAATTTTAAGTTACTTTACCAAAGCTACATTGTTAAAAGTTTCGTCTTGTTACTGACTTTTTTGTAATAAACTTACAGCTGTTTGAGTTTTTGTTAGTAAATTTCTTTTTAAACTTGATTTTCTGTTAGTTTGAACCTGTGACTCCGTTTTTAAAGGGTTATTTGTGAGCAAATTTATATTATTACTTTGTGTAATTTGATTTTCATTCATACTTGTTTGTGTTATGATATCGTTGTTGTTGGTCAGTAAATTATTGTTGTTTTCAAAATTTTCATGATTTTCTGGCGATTTTCCATATTTTATTATCTAGTAAATTTTTTATAAGTTTAGTTTTATATAAAAACAAAATTTAATATTTATTAAAAATAATAAATATATAAAATGGACTATTTTTACTCTTTTTAGACAATTCTCATTAGGGAAGATACTGTCTATTAATAAATAAATCAAATCATGAATTTCGCTTGCAACAAATAAGCCTACTCTTTTTTCGTTTAATGTTTATTAATTAAAAAAATGGCCTGAGTAAAATCCTTCACTATATATAAAATCTTTAATTTTTTATATCAATTCCTATACTATGTCAAGGCATTACTTTGTTTACACTGAAACCGTAAAATTAGTGTTAGAAAATTTATAAAATTATATAATTGCCTTTTATAATTAATTTTAGCAATCTTTTATAAACCTTAATTCCCAAGAATTTTAAAATGTACTTTTTAAAAATTTAAACGACTCAACTTGTAAATTTTCTCTAGAAATTCGGATATTTAAATTAGAAGAAATATTGTCAAAATACACTTCTGCAGCTTAAAATTGTTCTATAAAATAATTTTAAAAAATTAATTTAAACGGAAATATATAATTGTATTAAATTTATGATAAACTTATTAAAATAATATTTTAGTTTTTTAATTTTATAAATTTTCTATACCTTTGTCGTTTTTGTCTTATCTTTAAATTGAAAATGTTTCATTGTAATCGATTCCTAATAAATTATCATTTACTAATTAACCTTTTTCATCTTCCAAGAAAAATTCTGTATTTTCATCAGCCTAATCTTGTAACTTTATATCTTATAATCCATTATTATCCTCTTGATTAAAAGCCAGATATTTTCCATTCCTAAAAAAAAATACAACAAAATTGTTTATTTTTATTATATATTTTTATAAAATATAGTAATATTAATTTATATTTTAAAATGCGAAGAATTTATTTAAAATTTTATTTACTCCAAGTTTTTAAGTCTAAATTTTTCTCCCCAGCCAATTGGGCCTCCTTAATTAATTTTTAATTTTTCCACAATCCAGTGTCCATCGCAATTTTTAAATTTTTAAGCTTGCATAATTTTTACTGAACACTCCTCAATTTCCTTTTTATCTTACTAAACTTATTCGGTCTCAAAATTGTATATATTTTTCGAATCGTCAATCAAATCCGAACTATTATTATATAATTCTCTATCTTGTTATTTCTTATTTAATTAATTTAAAATTTCTTTATTTTTTTCTAATAAATGCATTTATTTATTCAAATATAAATTTCCTTAAGATTTTAAATGATCAATACAAACAACGTCCCCAGCTTTTATTTTATCCTGTTATTTATCAGAATCTAAAGCACTTTCATAAATCTCGAATCTAAAATTATTTTATTTTTATATATTAAATTTACTTGTACATTAATAATTTTTTAAATAAAATTAACATTATATTCATTTTTTTTATTTAATATATATATATATCATATCATTTATAATCCATTATTAATACATAACTGGAGTGAATCTTGTGTCTTCTACATTAAAAACAATTTCTTCTTGGTCTATATTATTAACATTTTATAAATTAGCAAAAGCTTAATCAGAAATATCGAAATAAAAAGATTTATATCTTTCTTTGAAAAGTGCAAGCTTAATTAAAACTTTTTCATTATAACTAATATTATTTTCTTTATTATTTCTAAACTTGTAAAATTCCATAATGTTTAGGGTAAAGTCAATAGAAGGAATCATTTCTAGCGTTAAACTTTTAATAATTTTTAAAATAAAATCTTTAATCAGTTTTAAAATTTAAAAAACAAATAACAAATTTTAATTATTTTTTATTTATTCTCACCAAAAAAATAACTGACCGTAAAATAGAATTTATATAAAGATAAACCAAACTTACTTTGGCAGTTTATTATTATATATTTCTCAGAGTATAAAATGAAAATTAAATATAAAACGATGAAAAAAACAAAACAAAACAAAAAAATAAACATGTAATAAAAAAAATAACAACATTAATAATATATTTAATAAAATATAAAAAAAAATAAATAATATGTACATTAAAAATTTAACACTTATTTTTTATTTTATATTTTACTTATAAGAGCCCGTATCAGATTCTTTAACACTCAAAATTTTTTTACTACTAACATGTTATAATAAGAAATCCTAATGGTAAGTCAATTCGACTCCTTTATTCATATTTTTGACATTTCCTTACTCTATAAGTTCGTCTGCGATTTTTTCAAGGGTTTGCTAATTATCCATGTTAATTATACTTTTTTAATTTTCTTTAATTTATTAACTTTAAGTATGCTAAAGGGTTTAAAATCCAAGGGGAGGAATTATTTAAAATAAACTTTGCTAAAAATCTTCTTTTAGCACGGCAAAACTTTTTGTCAGCTCGACGTCGCTTGAAACAAAACCGGGACTTGAAAAATAAAACTCATCTTTTGCCAGTCTTATGCATAAAATATCACCGAATTTTAATTTTTCCGTTTTTTTTTACATTTATTACTATTTTTTTTATCTTGACTTATATTTATTTTAAAAGTTTTTAGTGATTTTTGTTTTTTATTTATTAATATTTTTTATGTTTTTTTTTTTTTTTTTATGGTTATTTTAAAAAATATTTAATAATGAAATTGAATTTTTATTTATTATTATAATAGAGATTTATAGATTATTTTATTATGTTTTATGAATTATACTTCTATTAAAATAAAATTGTTAACATTTTTTAAAAATATTTTATTTATTCATTTATTATATTATTACAAATACAGAATAAATCATATTGGGGCAAATTCTAATGTAATAAAATAAAAAAATTACAATGTTGCTATTGGTATATTATTTTGTAAAATAATTGTATAAACTAAATTACTTTAAAATGTAATCAATTTCAAATTTTATAATTTATATATATAAATTAAGATTATTTTTTTAACTTTTAATACCTTTTTATTAATTTAATTCGATCATTTAATTGAATAATTTTATTATTCCACACTTAATATATAGGAATTGATATAACATATTAATTATAATTTATAAATTTTATAATTGAAGTAATTTTAATTACACAATTTTTGTTCCAATTTTATCAAAATAAAAGTAATAAACTTTATTTATTTAATTAATAATCATTAATATAAAAGTCAATAAAAATAAATTTTAAATTTCGAATTTATAGTATACATATATTCCAATAAATTAACAAGTTACTTAACAAAAATCAAACATCACACAGTTTGATATCCAAAAAATTTAATATTATATCTATTTTAATATATTTTTAAGTTTAATTTAAATTCACCACTTTTCGGTATATGGCCTAACATCAATTTCAAAAGTCCAAGCAGATTTTTTTTATTTATATATATCATAATATACTTTAGCAATGTCATCAGGATTTAATAAATAATTTTCTTTTTCATTTATGTCTTTCAATTTATCTTTAAACTATTCCCTAATAAAGGGAGAATCAATCCCCCCATCAACTATAATATGTGCAACATGAATTCCCTAAGGGCCTTTTTATTATTAATTTGTTTATTTATAATTATAAATTATATTTAATTTTAATGAAATTAATTAAAAAATATACAAAAAATATACATATTAATTTTTTATATTTATATAAAATAATTGATGTCTACCTAATTCTTTTGACATACTCTATGCAATTGATCTCAAGCCAGCTTTAGAAGCTTTAATATATAAATAAAACTATATTAAAATATATATATATATTTAATTTATATGAATTTAAATTAAATTTTCCAATTTACATTATTTAAACATATAAATATTTTTTACCTCCAAATGCAGTAAACCCGGGATTTCCTCTTAAACTTGCAGATGCCCCCGTAAATAAAATAGTTCCTTTTTATCTTTGAATCATTTTTGAGGCTACAGCTTGGCCAAACAAAAATCCAGAATAAGTATTTAATTGCCAAATTTTTTCAAAAATTCTGGAAGAAGTAGACATTAAATCGTAATTTACATTTATTCCTATATTAAATACAGCCACATTAATTGGCCCGTAAAAATTTTCTACATCATTAACTAATTTAATTACTTAATCTTGTTATCTACAATCTACTCCAAATCCATGACAAATTTATCCTTTTAAAATTTCATATTAATCACATTAAAATAAAATATAACATAATATGATATAACTGATAATATAATATAATAAAATTTTAATTTTAATTTGATAACATAATATTAATATATATAATTCTTAAATATGCAAAAATTAATTTTTTATATAGATAGTTTTTTTAATAATAAATAGCATATAATTAATTCTAAATTATATTTTATTAAATTCTACCTTTGTTTTAAATTTCTTCTATTAAGGGGTTTAATTTTTCTCTATTTCTCCTGCAAACAATAACTATAAAATTATTACTGGCAAATTATCTAGCTATACTGGCCCCCAATCCATTTCCAGCCCCCATAATTAATATAACTTTTTTTTTTTCGGCTTTAATTTCTTCTATGTCAAAAGGAGTTGAACTATCAAATTCCTTATAAATTTTTAATAATCTTTTTTCGACAGAATTATTGCTGTTGTTATTCATTCTCTTTATTTATGAAATATTTTTTATAAAATTTATAAATTCTTTTTATAAACTATTTAATATAGATTGAAGATTATAATAAATTTTTGTTGATAATAACTTTATAAAAAATTATTTTTTTATTATTTTTATTTCAAGATAATATTTTTAATTTACTATAATTAGATTAATAATTCTTAATCTGGAATAAATATCTATAATTTATTTATATTATACTTATAAAAATTATGAATATGTAGAGAAATTTCTATTTTATTTAAATAATAAATGTAAAAAAATTCTAACATTAAATAACTATAATATAAGTTTAAATATATAAAAAAATATGATAATTTAAATAGTTTAATAGAATAAAATATTTATAACAAAAGTAGTATGTTTTATTTCGAATATTTATAGATTTAAATTTCATTATTAATGTTATAAATCATTTTATGTTTCATTATCATTTATTTCTAGTTATACAAAGGTATATCTTTTATTGTATATCCATTAATTTAAAAATTAAGTTACCTTTAAAATACGATTAAGTCGAAAATTTTCGTTTATTAATTTAAAATCTTAAGTTTATTTTTTATATTACTAAAAATAAATTGGTAAATCCTATTTTATAAATTCATTTGATATTTAGAAAAAACACCTCCCACTATTATTTTCACAATAATCATAATCATCACCTTATTCTTTTTATAACTTCTCTTATTTTTCTTTCATTTATTATGCCAATTCTAATAAATTATTATTATTATTTTACTTTATTTCCTATTTTTCATTTTTATTATTTTCATTTTCTCCCTCTTTTTTTTCGCTATTTTCTTTTTTTTCTCCTTCTTTTTCCTAAGTTTTATCTTATTCATTTTCTTCATCATCTTCTTCATCATCATTATCAGCAAAAATTACCTCTGGTTTTCTTTTATTTAAAGACTTTCTTAACATACACACATAAAATCCCATTTCTTATATTAAATATTCTTAAGCTTATAAGCTAAATTAATACAAAAAATTTGCCAAAATTGTGTTTATATTTGTATCAAAAAGTCCATCTGGACCTATTTCTTCATCAAAATTTCCCTATTAATCAACAATCATTTAAAATTTGTCAAAAATTGGCTTATACTCTTTTTCATTGTTTTCTCCAAAAAAATTACTTTAAGGAAATGCATTTTTTAATTATTCCGCAGTTAAATTTGTATTTTCTAGTAAAATTGATGAGTTTACAGAGGAATAAATATATAAAAGAAGCTCTTCAATTACATTTAAAGCCTCCATCTCATATGATTCTTCTTAATCGTAACCTTCTTAATCGTTATTTGAAGGATTCTAATTTAAATAATAAAAATATTATATTTACTAAAATTAATTTAATATTTCTGCATAATTGTTAATTTTAATCAAATAATATATAAATTTGTTTTTAATATTCGTCTATAAGTCTAATTATACTTATTAAAAATATATTTAAAATTAAGATTGTATAATTTTTGGACATTTATAATAAAACTTAATAAATATTTTTTTTATTAATATTATATTAATAAATGTATACTTTCTTACCATTTAAACTTTTCCTTTCGGTCTACCCCTATTAGAATTTGTATTATTTATACCGTCCTTATATAAATACTTGTGTCATTTTAAATAATATTAGATTATAAATAAAAAAATACAACAGTGATTATATGAAAAAATTTGTCTATAAAATAAATAATAATTTATTGTAATCTGTCAATTTGTATTTATTTTAAATATTTTCCTTTTTTTAATATTTAGAAAAAATTATTGAATTTATTTATATATGATGAAAAAACTATTTGCTTTATGTCTAAATTTAATAATATCATAGTTTATATGATATAATATTTAATTTTATATAATCGCTATAATCGTAATAATTTTGACACGCAAAAGGACGGAATAAATATTACGGTTTCGTATTTTAATTATTAGGTCTCTAAACTTCACCTGGTGCCTATTTAATACATATATATTAATTTTTTTGTCTAAAATTCATACATATATTTATATTTTATAATTTACTTTTCCATTGTGTTTTTATTTGATATGGGTATATAATGCAGGATAAGACAAATAACTTTTACCGCAAGGGCATTTATAATCTCTATTATTAGGATCATTTCGAGCCCTTCTTCTTTTGTGAATTTCATTGCTTTATAAATTTCCAAATTAATTATTTTGTATATTATTAGCTATTTATTAATTGTATTATGGCATTATTTATGGATTTTATTAATTCATCATGTATTATTGCTAGTTTATTGGTTGAAATTAACCTTGATTTACAACTTAATTTGGTTATTGCATATTAATCATTTAATTACCTCCGTTTTAAAAATTTTAATTATTTTAAAATTATTAAAATTATTGATACTATTATTAGGGCTATTGGTATGATTATTATTATATGTTTATATCGCTAGGTTAATTTTACCAAGAATTTTATTATTGTTGCTATTAGTACTACTATTAGTTTTGATTTTAGCCATTTTTGTTTGCATTTTATGATATTTAACTACCTCTTTAAAAATTCTAACCTAAATTTATTTAAATATTTTTAATTATTTTTTTATATATCTAAAAATTAATTTATTTACTACTTTAGTTATTAAAATCATAACTAGGCTATCCTATTAAATCTTGACCATAACCCCTAATTTAATTATTAACACTCATATCAAATCCCATAGATTAATTTCTAAATTACATTTAATTGAAATTACTCGTATTACTAAAGTTTTTTTAGTCTAAATTTTAATTTTAATTAGTTAAATTTGAATTTTATTTATTATTTAATATCATTTGGTTATTTTGATCTAAATTTTCTGGCATATTATTATAAGATCCTGGATTTTGTTAACTCATAGTTATATCTGTTTATTTTTATAATTATGTGTTTTAATTTTTGAGTTTTATATGTAAATTTGGGCTTTTTGTATAGAAAATAAAATTGGATATTAATATTTTAATTTTATTTTTTTTATTTTTTAAAAAGGATTAAGAATATTATTTTATCAAACTCATTTAACTAAATAAAAAATATTGTGAATGTAAATAAAAAATATAACAAGAATATGTAATTAATTATAATTTTAACATAGTATTTTTCTTTATATTACATATGATAATAATCTTTTATTAAATTTTATTTTCCAAAATTTTTAACAAAAAAGATTTTATTTTTCTCAATTTCTAACAAAAAAGATTTTATTTTTAAATTGGGTATCATGAAAAATATTATTATTTAATTAAAAGAATAAATACTTATAAATTATAATCAATAAATTAAAAAATATATAATTTTATGTTTATTCAATTTCAATTAAATATTAAAAATATAAATAACACCCATGAAATAAGATTAAACTGTAGTATGGTTGAAAACTACTCAACTTATTTTTCCCATTCACTACATTCACTGTCCTCAGGGCCAGTACACTACAAACAATTTTCTGGACACTGTTAAAAATTAAAAAAGTACATATTTTCTAAACTGTAAACATTTGTGTGAACATCACTAGTAGATGCAAAATCATGGCCAGAACCAATTGCGAAAATTAAATTCCTTTCATTGTGGGTTATTATGGTATCTCTTACGGTATCTTTAGTATTTTTGTATCTTGCATAAGTTACCTTTAAAAATATTAATCTTTTATATAGATATAATAATACTCAATTAGAAATAAAACTTTATATATATATATTTTTTTTATTCATATGAAAAAAAATTATCGAAAATTATTATAAATTTTAAGTTTATATTATTTTTACGTCTATATTGTCTCCGCTCCAGGATCCACTTATCATTACAGAATCTTATCTCATATCTAGTAATGGGATAGTATGACCTTTTAAAATTATTTATTCAAATTATAAAATAAGTTAATATATAATGAATAAATTAAAATAAAATAAAAATAATTGTATTTACCTAAAGAATATCTATCTTCAACTAAAATTTGACTTAAATTCCCAGGGTCTTTTCTAACAATAATCATATCAGTATTTCTCATTTCGATATTGTATCCTATAGCAACCCATCTATTATTAAAAATGATTAATTAATTAATTAATATTAATTTAATTTTTTATTTTAATTTAAAAATATAAACTTTTTATAAGTAAATACCCAGATGCATTTCCCTTAAATTTCGAATAAAATATAGTATCTTCACTATTAAACCCATAATAAAAATCCAAATTTTCGTTAATTTTAATTTTATTCCAAAAAGCAGGCTCTTTCAAAACACAAGATCCAAGCAAAACAAAATCATCATAACTGCTACATGCAGTACAATCACTTGATGAAGTTCCTGTGCACTGTCCAGTATCACAATCAGAGTGACAAGTTAAAACTTCAACTTAACAAATATTAGGAGCAGTCCCAGCAAGTTCATAACCTTATATCAATAACATTATTAAATTAAAAAAAATTTAATTGAAAAATAGTAAAATATCGTAAAAATCATATCATTATGTACTATAATTAATAATAATGTGATTAAATAATTCACAATATACTATTATTTATTTTTTAAATAAAAATTTATTTTTATTACCAGCTATACATACATTACATTCATTATCTTCTGGGCCAATACAATCCAAACAAAGTGAACTACAAACTTAATATGTTCTTAACCTGACATCTGTTAAAATTTATTACCCTATATTAGTTTCGGTCTAGTCATTTTCTCCTATTTTTAATTTTATTTAAAAAAATTAGTTATATTATAAAATAAATAAAAAAAATTATTATAGTGTAATTTAGCAGTTAAACATACAATTTATATATTAATATAATAAAATAAAATATAATGTTATAATAACCCCAAGCTATTGTCAGGTCTCTTTTAGTGGAATCTATATAAATGTCATAGGAGTCTACATTATCTATGAATCTCATAATTGTTACATCCCACTCATAAGTTGTTTCATCTCTATTTCCCTCAATATAATAATAATCTTAGGATGAATCATATTCATAGTCTAACTTGGGGAAAGATTAACTACTGTCTATAAAAATTAAAAATAATTTTTATCATTGTTAAAATTTAAGTACAAATATTGATGTCTAAAAATTTTTTTATGTTTATATTTGATTTTAAAATAAAATTATTTTTAAATAAATATATATATTTTTACCTTCTGAAAACCTATCTTCTACTAAAACTATTTATTCTGTAGTGGGTAAAGAAACCCCATTCCATTTAGTTTATTTTCTTATAATTACTGTATCTGTGCTAGTCCAGGAATTTCCAAAACCAAGTCCAACCCAACTAAATAAAGAAAAATTATTAATTTTTAAATTTTATGATTTAAAATATTTTTTTAATAATACCCTTTGTTTGAAGTATCAGGAATACCTTTGAATCTGAAAAATATCTTTGTTAAATCTTTGGAATACCCATAAAAAAGGTTTAAATTTGCATTAACTGTCAATTTATTCCAAAAACTCGGTGCTCTAAATAAAAATTTTTTACAAATTTTAAAAAATTATAGTTTAATTTAATAAATTTATATAATTATTTTACTTTGAAATGCAGTTTCCTTTAATTGCTACCAAACTTGAATCAGCACAAGTTAAACATTAATTATAATTTTTTCCATAACATGTTTCGCATAACATATGACAATAATACTCTAATCTTTTACAAAAATTGGGAGCTGTATTATCTTAGATACCATATAGATTACTGTCACATTTAGTACACTGATAAGATTCCGATCCTAAATTTAAAAACAAATATATTTAATCGAATAAAATAATTAAAATATATCTAATTAAAAAAAAAAATTAAACTTATTACTACCGCTGAAAATTAAAGTATTGAAAAAGTAATTTATATATAAAGTAAAATTAAAATAGTAAAAAAATGTTAATTTAGCATATAAATTTTTTTTTTTTTATAAGCTAAATAAATCAAATAATAAATTTTTATAAATTAAATTAATAGTTTAATTTTCAACTAAATTAATATTAATTAATTTAAATTTTTTAAAAATCTAAATTAAATACTTAATTATCTATTAATATTTACCTGAACACTATACACAAGTATCATCACATTTTTATTGAGTATCAAATTTTATATAATTTCGTTAATAAGTAGAATGTTTAACAAAATTATCGCTGTTTCCCAAAGCTAAAGTTACAGGAATTCTTTGACCGTCATAACTTGGATCACTTGTTTTTATATATTTAATATCATCAATTAAATTTTTATCTTGATTAATATCACCTGTATCTACTTTTCTTACAAATGTCACATCCCAAACATATTTTTCGTTTCTATTTCCTTCTATTAACTTATAATGTGAACCCACCTCTGTATCAAGAACTTATAAATTTTATTGTTTATTATTTAAGTAATTGCTATTAAATATTATTGCAAAATAATTGTATTTAAAGATTATATTTAGGTTTAAAATTACTATAGAATTTTTTAGTTTATATTATTGAAAAAATAAATTGTACCTGGCTATTAATTTATTCCAGAATCTATAACTATATTATTTTGAACTCCATCAATATTACTTCGAATAGCCATCTTATCTTTTTAGTATTATAATATTTAATAAAGTAATATTATAATTAAAAAAAATATTTTGTAATATATCTAATTTTACAGTCTTTATGAGTTCCCGATATTCTATCTTCAACCAAAATTTGGCCATCTTTAATTCTTATAACAACCATATCAACTTCAATATTAATAAATTAATAAATAAAATATAAATCATAATTTTAATGAAATATATTGATATAAAATTAAATGTATTATAATATTATATACTCTGGTCATGATTGGACCCAAATGCCAAAGCTACCCAACCTTTATTATATCCTACCAGTCTAAAATAAATTAGTGTTGGAGCAGCTGGAGATAAATTATCATAATCCATTTCGAAACCATAATATAAATCAAAATTTGTATCACCTAATTCCTAAAAATAAATAAAAAAATTACAAAAAAAATATGCATGAAAATCTAATAGCTACTTAAATATTTATAAATTTTTGTATAATATGTAATCTTTAATATACATAGATTTATAAATTTTTGTATACTAAAAATTCTTAAATATATACACAATTATAAATTTATATACACGCACACATAAACAAATTTTTCATTTTTTTTTGTTTAATTTCGATTCATTTAAATTTTATATTATAATTAAATTACTAATTTATTCCAAAATTAAGGGTATTTTAAATAACACATTGAATCAAGTCTAATATATAAAGGCCCCATAACAGTACAATCTGTTAATGTCGTAGTATCTTAACAAGTTCCAGGTAAAGTATCAGTTAATTCATATCCACTTTGACAAGATGTACATTCGGTATCTTCAGGGCCCACACAATTATCACAATTATTTCCACAAATTTATCTTATTTTTTAAATATTTAAATATTAAATAATTTATTATTTTTACTATATTTATGATATTTTTATAATTAAAA
Source organism: Pseudocohnilembus persalinus (assembly GCA_001447515.1). Classification (NCBI taxonomy): domain Eukaryota; phylum Ciliophora; class Oligohymenophorea; order Philasterida; family Pseudocohnilembidae; genus Pseudocohnilembus; species Pseudocohnilembus persalinus. The sequence goes on from LDAU01000083.1 coordinate 82,315, forward strand.
TTTAATTTATAAATTTTTTATAGTACTAGGAAGAGAAAAAAAAGTTAGAATCTGAATAGGAGTTACCTCCTGCTGAATATGCTGCTGCTATAGTATATTAAACATTGAACCCTATTTCAACTGTTAGTAGCCCTGAATCTAAATTAATTTTTTAATTATTATTTTTATTATATATATATAATTAATTAATATTAATATGTATTTTATTTAAAATTTGTTTACCAGATTTTTTTTTGGATCTCAAATAATGAATTTCATAGTCTCCTGAATTGTAAATTCCCGTAACATATATGAATTCTAAATTGTCACTATTTTAAAGATTATTGCTTTATTATATTTCATATGAATCCGTATCTGTACCGTCAGATATAGTTATAATCAAATTTTTTCCTGAATCTTATCCATATGCTTTAAAATATATCTACGAATAACTGGCATCAAATCCATAATATAAATTTAAATCAATTTCATCAAATATTTTGTTCCAATACAAGGGTCTGTTAATAACACATTCATTTAAATACAGAATCTAAATAGGTTAATTTAAATTTTAATTTAAACTGTTTTCAATTAAAATAAAAATAAAATATATTATATAATAGTCTTATAATAAATAAAAATCTGAAATTTTTACTCTATTATCCGTGTCCAAACAGCTAGTACAATCATTGCTATAAGGGCCCACGCAAGTTTTACAGTTATCATGACAACTATAACATTAATCAGGGTCTGGTCCTAAACAGTAATTAGACGGACAGTCATAACAGGGCTCATTTGTGGTAAAACATTAACTGGTACAGTAAGGAGAAACTCCCCACGCATTACTTTCACATTAGTATCCACAATATTATTCTTCGAAAAATATTACCTCGTCCCATCTTTTTAAAAATTATAATATTTAGTAATTTAAAAATTTAATATATAATAAATAAATTATTTCTAAAAATTTAAATATAAAAAATAATAAATTCCGCTTTAATTTTTATAAGCGTCAGCTTTTTTACCACTATCTTTAAACAAATTAAAAAATAAAAACTTGAAAGTAAATTATTTTTTTAAATTAAATTAAAATTAATAATTTATGATTTTTTTTGTTTACACGACAGCGTCTGCGTTTGTCAATTTTCCAGAAGTATAAACGTCAGTTGTCCCAAAATAAAGTGTTAATTCATAAATTTTTGAGGCACCTAAATTTGCTGTAGATTATGCTGTTATAATATCTATATCATCTGCGTTACTTAATAATAAAGGTCGGACAACTGTAACATCATATATATTAGTTACGTCATCTTTTTCTCCTGTTACTAGTCTTATATTTAAAATAAATATAAAATTAAATTACCCTAAATTATTTTCTATTTTTTATTAACACAAATTATCTTTATTTAAAATATATTAAATTTTATATTTTTATTTTACTATACTGAATTAGTGATGTCATTTCCAGAAGTCAGGGTACCTTAATTTATATAAGAATCTATAACCTCCATTAGACCATCTATATTATATCAAATTTTTATTGAATAAATATTTATATTGCAGAAAATATTAACAAATAATTTCTGGAAATTTAAGTAGCTTTAAAAATAACTTTTTTTTTGGACATTTTTTATGAAATAATTTAATCTCAAAAACTAAAATTTAAATAATATTTTATTTTACTAACTTTGGTGACAATAAACAAATCTGGATTATTAGTAGTAGAAGTTTCCACAAGTGAAACACCTATAAATCCCCCATAAGTGGCAGAATTAACAGATTAACCGACCAATCTAAAATAAATAAAGCCCTATTATTAACCTGAAATAGGCTAGGAAGGGTCATAATCTACATTAAATATATATTTCACTCCATAATAAATTTCAAAATCATCAACCGAATTATAAAGTTTATTCCAAACTGGAGGTTCATTTGTAAAACAAAAAAAAGCATTATTGAATTCAGGTGATGCGGTAAATTCTTTCTAGAATAAATTTATAATAAAAATTTTTATTTATATTGAAAAAATATAATAGATAAAAAAATATTTATAATTTTAATTTATAAATTGTAAAAATAAAATTAAATATTTTATACGTAATCGCTACTTGTCTCGCACTCTTTAGTTTTTGACGAACAAGTATGCATACAGGGATTTTAAACTGTGGAAAAAGGAATATAATAAGTCTACTGGCTTTTTGGGAGTAATTTTATTGATTCTAAGTCGTCAGTGCTTGAATCGATTTTATAACCTTATTTAAGATATAATAAAATAAAAAATATTTATACATTTTATTTTATCGTTCTTATTTTAAAATATTTAATTTTTTAGTTAATTTTAAATTTAAATTCTTAAATATCATTTTTTACCTTTGTATATCGTAACTTTATAAATTTTATTACTTGTATCTCCTACTATTTTGATATCTTGGTTTAAATCAGCTCCGTTATATTACATTTTTGAAAATGAAAATTAATTTGCATTTAATGAACCCTAACAATGAGCTATGTTTGTAGCTTGGAAATTTTAATTAGAATCTTTTATAAATTCTTAGGTTCCTGCAACTCTGTAACTAAATAAATATAAAAATAATATTTTTTTATTCATTAAATATTTTAAAAAATATTAAAATACTAATCCTCTAACAAACACGGAGTAGCACCGTCATTGTATAGCATGGTTATATCTTCATTTCCAATATCATCTTGGATTCCTAAAAATGATAATAAAAATTTAGTGTTTAATTACAAAATAAACAAGTTAAAAAAAATATTTATTATTTTTATAAATTAAATTTTTAACCTAATTTATGTAATATTTATATTAAAAAATATAAAATTATTAATTTAGTATACAGAATTTAAAATTTAAATTTTTTATTTAATTATTTTATATTTTATTTTACCTAAAGCTATCCAGCCATCATACTGTCCTTTAACTTAAAAATGAGCTTTCGCAGAAGTAGAATAATTTTCTAATTCATATCCAAAATAAAAATCACTTTCTTTTAAGTAAAACCAACTTAAGTTTGTTTATTATATATATAAGTGTATTTGTAAAATTCCGATCAGTAACAAAAATATACTGGTCATAGTTAGCGATTTTTTATCTATTTCTTTGGTATTATTTTTATTTTATTTTTTATTTTAGAATAAAAAAATTACTTTTTTAATTTGTTTTGTTATGTTTTTAATTGATTTTAGAATAATTTTTTATTTATGTTTAAATATAAATAAGATTTTTTAATTAGAATATTTCTTAGAAAATTGTTAGTGGAAATAAAAAATTAGTAAAATTTATATCTAATAATTAAATGAATATTTTAAATACTTACAGGTAAAAATTAACTATCTAATTATATATTTCTTAAATTAAAATTAAAAATTAATATTAATGCAATTTAATTTAAAAAATCATTTTTTTTCCTTTTTTTTTCCAAATGCATTTTTAGCAGTAGCTTTAACATCAACTTTTTTAGCTGCCTGTTAAGTTTTAGATTCTTTTGATTTTGATCCTTAAAAATACAAATAAAATATATATAAAAAAAATATTTTTCTTAAGTAAAAATAATTTAAATAATATAAAAAATAAAATTTTGGTTTTTTTTACCAGTTTTTTTATAAATTTAAATAACATCTAAATCGCTTAAAGGATGACTTAAACCTACACTTTAAGGATTAAATTTAACACTTCTACCCCAAACTTAAGCATGACTAAATTCCAATAACAAATTTCTGTGAATTTATTCAATAGCTTATCTAACAGTACAACCTCCTCTATCTTCTGATAAAATTAAAGGATCAGTCAAATCTGGGAAATGTCCTTTTCTTTTAGTAAATACTCTAACTAATCCTAAAAATTAAAAAAATAAATTTTAATAAATAAATAACTAAATTAATAAAACACTCTAATTTATTAATTTAAGTAGGAATTAGTTTTCATATAAAGCTACAAATTTTTATTTTATAACTTTTTTATTTTTATTATTTTTAAATTATTTTTATTTTTTACCTAATTCTTCCCAACTTCTTGCCAATAAAGTGTCGAAATTTAATTTTAAATTACAACTAATAACAACGGTTCTAGGTTCTCTGGCAATTTCATCTACTTCTTCAATACTCAAAACATCAATTTTATTATAAATATAAATACAAGGTACATATTTTCTATTTCCTTCAATAGTATCAATAATATCGTCGATAGTAACATCGTCATCTCTTATACTGATTTAAGCATTATGAATCTTTTTATGAAAAAATTAATTTATTATTAATTAAAAAGATTATATTGAATTATATTTAATGAATAAATTTTATAATTTTTATTTTTTTACTTTATAAAGAGAAAAAATAGATTTAATTTGTTCATCTTTGACATATTTCAATTTTTTCATTGACAAAATTTTTAACCCTCCAATTTTATTAATAGTGATTGTAATATTAGGTCTTTTTTTATTTAATCTAATACCACATTTTTCTAATTCTGCAGTTAATTTTTCTTTTTAAGCCTCTGCTTTTCCGGCATCCAAAACCATCCAAATCATATCAGAAGCTTTACCAACAGCAATAACTTATCTACCTCTACCTCTACCATCAGCAGCTCCTTCGATAATACCTTTAAAAAAATAAAAATTAATTAAAATCTAAACCTATTTATTTTAAATATTTTTAAATTTAAAATAAATTATTATATATATTTAAAAATATAAAAAAAAATAATTGTATAAGAAACAAAACTTTTTTAATTAAAATATATTAAATAAAAATTAATTGGTACCTGGTAAATCTAGTAATTAAATTTTTGCATTATTATAATAAAGATTTCCAGGAATACAGGTCAAAGTGGTAAATTCGTATCCTGCGGCCAAACTTTTAGTATCAGTTAAAGTACTTAATAAAGTAGATTTTCCGACTGAAGGAAAACCAATCATACAAATTCTTGCATTACCATTTTTTTAAACGTCAAATCCTTCTCCTTTTCCTCCACCTTAAATAATTATAATAAAAAAAATAAAAAATTTTATATAAATTCCAAATTTTTAAATAAAATTAAAAAAAAATAAACATTAAAAAAAATAATTATATATAAAGAACATCATAAATAATTTTTAATATTGTGTATATTTTTATGCTTAAATTTTTAATTTTTTTATTTATATAATTTTTAAATTTTTTTAATCGCTTATTGTATACATTATCATTATATACTATTAAAATTATTTTATTATAATTTTTAATTTTTTTAAAATATTTTTAATATGATGCTTACCTCCTGAGGGCTCTAATAATTAGGTTCTCAATTTAGCTAATTTAGCTTTTAATAAACCTAAATGTCCTTCAGTGGCTTTATTTTTTTATGTTTTAGCGTATTCTGCTTCGATTTCTTTGATTTTTTCTTAAATTCCCATTTTTTTTTTTAAAGATTATGCTAACTATTATATTTCTTAATTTATATTTTTATTAAAATTATTATAGATTCAATTATTTTTTCTAAGAATATTTAATTGAAGAAAAAATAAAAAATAAACCTGTGATTTTTTATTTAGTTATTATAGCTATATTGATCCTACAGTACTTAAAAATTCTTTTATAAAATAATAAATTTGTATTATCATAGTATAATTTAGAAAATAAAATTTCAATTTTAAAACCTAAAAATATGAAATTTTTAATATCCTATTTACCATACCATAAAAATAAGAATTCTTTAGTAATAATAATTTTTTATATATACAAATTATTGAAATTAAAATAATAATTTAATTTACACTTTTATAATAATAATTTTAATTGTATATTCCAAGATAAAAAGTTAAGTGAATAAAAAATGTTTTCAATTTTTTATAAATAATTATATCAATAAATTAAAATAAAAAATCAAACCTTTTATACACCAAATTCCTTATTTTTGGAACCAATTGCAAATTTATCTTATTAATTTCCTTTATTTTCGTTTTTATTTTATTCTTTATTTTAATTATCTTATTTATCTTATTTTTTTTTATCTTAATCATTATTATTATTATTGTTGTTATTATTTTCTTAGTTATCATTATCATTATTATTATTATCATCATTATCTCTTTTTTCAAACTCTTTTTCATTTTAATTATGATCTGGGTCAATATTTTCCTCTACGTTTAATTTTTTCTCTTCACTTTTTTACTATTCAACTTCTTTTTCTAATTATTCCTATTGTTCCAAATATGCTTTATAATTTGATTTGGCTTCAAAAGGTCTTTCTCCAATAATTTCCTTAATTTATTTCAAATCCAAAGTTTCTTTTTCGAGCAAAGCCTCTGAAAGTGCCTCGATTTCTTATTTTTTATCCATTATTAATTATCTACATCTTTCAGTCTATTCGTGTATAATTCTTTTAATTTCATCATCAATCATTTTATTGGTTTCTTTAGAAAAAACTTTTGCTCCTCCATTAGTTTCTTTAAATCCAATATACCCAATTTTTTAGCTCATTCCCAATTTTACGACCATATTTTAGGCCATTTTATAAACTTTCTCTAGATCATTAGCGGCACCTAAAACATAAAATAAATTTAATTTAAAAATCATTCATTCATATAAATTTTAATCTAAAAATTCAAAATTACGAATAAACAAACAACCAAAATAAATACAGTTAAATAAATATACAAACAAACAAACAAACAAACAAACAAAAAAATAAATAAACAAACAAATAAATTAAAAAATAAATAAATAAATTAATTAATATACATATAAATATTTTTTATTATATTTTTTTACCATTAGTAATCCTTCCAAAAAAGACTTCCTCTGCGACTCTTCCGCCCAAGGCAGCACAAATTTGGTCGTAAAGTTCCTGTTCAGTCTGCAAAGAGCCTTCGTTAGGCAAGTACTGCGCGTAGCCCAAGCTGCCTTTGGACCTGGGAATAATAGTCACTTTTATCAAAGGCGAACCGCCTTCCAAAAACCAGCCGACCACGGCGTGCCCCGCTTCGTGCACGGCAATTACTCTTCTTTCTTCTCTGTGCATCAAATTCTTCTTCTCGATTCCGGCCATCACTCTTTCGGACGCCATTTCAAAGTCAATTGTTTCTTTATTTTTTAATTTTTATTTTAATTTTAAATATTATTATTAATAATTATAATATTTTTAATGTTTTTATTTTTGCTAATATATATATTAATGCTTTTTAAAGTTCTTTTTTACATATTTTATCTTTGTTTTTTCTAGCTGTTATTAAGGCCGCCTCATTACACAAATTAGCGATATCTGCTCCCGAAAAACCGGGAGTCAAAGTAGCTAATCTCCTTGCATAATCTTCTTTTGTGTGGGCAGCTAAATCTAATTTCAAATTTTTTAAATGCACCAAAAATATTTCCTTTCTTCCATCTATATCAGGCAAAGACACTTCAATTTTTCTGTCAAATCTGCCAGGTCTTAATAAAGCTGGATCAAGCATATCCTATTAATATTTAAATAATAATTATAAAATATATTACTAAATATTTTATTAATTTTTTCTTTTTACGGCTCTATTTGTGGCTGCTAAAACTACAACTTATTAACTAGTTCCGAATCCATCCATTTCAACTAACATTTAATTTAAAGTATTTTCTCTTTCATCATTTCCTCTTCCACTGTCTAAAAACAAAAAAATTTCATTAAATAAACAAGTTTAAAATTTATAATCATTTTTAAAAACAAATCTTATTTTAAACTAAATAAAATAAAATAAAATTATATTAAATTAAAAAAAATTAAATAAAATCAAACTAAATTAAAAAAAATAAAATTATACTAAATAAAAATAAATAAAATAAAATTATACTAAATAAAAATAAATTAAATAAAATCAAACTTAATTAAAAATTAAAATTAAAAAATAAATGAATAAATAAATAAATTTTACTATTCCTTTTTTTCCCAATAGCGTCAATTTCATCAATAAAAATGATACTGGGCTACTTAGCCTTGGCCTGTTTAAACAAGTCCCTAACCCTTTAACTCCCGACTCCGACAAACATTTCCACGAAATCAGAGCCAGCCATAAAAAAAAAAGGCACCCCGGCCTCCCCGGCGCAGGCCTTGGCCAGTAAGGTTTTTCCAGTTCCGGGCGGCCCCGAAAGCAACGCGCCTTTGGGGATGCTCGCCCCTAAATCTGTGTATTTCTTAGAATTTTTTAAAAAATCTACGAATTCCATTATTTCTTGCTTAGCTTCTTCTTGTCCGGCCACGTCTTTGAATTTTATGTCCAATTTTGTGTCCAGTCCGTACACTTTTACCTTGGAGGGGCCTTGATTTTTTAAAAAAATTTAATTATTTGTTTAATTTTATATACTTTTAATGTTAAAATATGTCTATATATTTTTATTTTTTATTTTATTATTTATTAAGATAACCAAATTTTTTGAAGTATATTTATTATCTATTTTTAAATAAAATTATATTTTTATATATATTTATTTATTTGTTTATTTACCCATCATGTCACCCATTCCTCCACCTCCTTTTAGCCCTTTCATTTGCTAAAAGCCTTTAAACATTAAATAAAATATATATATGTTGGCTCCGACCAAAAACAAAGTTAATAATTTATCAAAAACTTACTACTTTTTAACAGTATACTAAATTTAAAAAAAATTAATGAAAACCAAATTCTTATAATTAACTATAAAAATAATATAAATTAATAATTTACATTAAAATCAACAACTATATACTAATCTGGAGTTTTTCCCTGCTTAACTTGGGTTTATTCCAATACTTATAAAAAGTGGTCTAAATGATTAATTTCTAACGACCTTTCCTCTCCGTCCTTAGTAAATATTTTTGCATAAGTTTTAGCTGACCCAACTATAATAAAAATAATTAAATATTATTAATAATTTAAAAAATAAATAAAAATTAAATAAATATATATAAATATTTATATATAAAATAAATAAATATAAATCTGGTTATTTGTACTATTATAACATTATTTAATTTAATTTTTTTTATATAATTAAATATAAACCACTTTATCTTACCTTTTTAATCTTATTTTCTTTTTATACTTATTCTATCAACATTTCCTTTTTCTAAATAAATTTTCATAAACTCAGTATAAGAAATTGGTTTTTTTCCGAACTCACTTTCTTAAAAAAATTAAATAATTCCAAAACCCCCCAAAACTGCCATACTTAATAGCAACCATTTATTAAATTTGGGTTACTTTATAAATTGTAAAAATTTTTAATAAAAAAATTAATAATTTTTAATAAAAAAACTACTAATTTTTAATAAAAAAACTAAATAATTTTTAATAAAAATATAAAAAATTTTTATATCATTTTTTCTAATTAAATAAGTACAAAAAAAGTAAATAAAATAAATTTAATAAATGAGTAAAAATTAGAAAAAACAAATTTGGTATTTTTTATCTTTTTACCTAAGGATCCTGATTTTATTTTTGAGAATTCTAGTCATTATTGCTATTTTTTTCTCCTTCTTCTCTGAACATTTTAGGTTTTTATTAAGAAGATTTTTTACTATCTTTTTTCTTTTTATTAAAAAATCCCTGTTCATTTTAAGTGAAACCTTTGGGCCTCAATTTTTCCTCATTTTCCTAATTTTCTTTTTCCTATTTTAACTCTTCTTCCGATTTAATAGGGTCCAATTTTTCCTTTAATTTTTTACTTCTTTCATAAATTCTCTAAGATCTCCTCCTATATTCCTCCTCTTTAGTCAAATTTTCTTTCACCTCTTTAATTTTTTTCTCTAATTACTCTTATTCTTTCTCGAGCGTTTCTTCTTCTTTACTCAATTTTTTTTCCAAATCGTCGTATAACTCTTTATTTTTCTAATTTTATTAATTCTATTATTATTAAGGACTATTTTTTCTTCTTCTTTTAAATTTTTCGAAACCCTAAGCCTTTTCCAACTAATCTTCTCCCTCTTCTTATTACTACTATTAATATTATTATTACTAATCTTCTTACTAATTTTAACGATTATTTTTAATTTTATTTTCGTCAAATATTTCATATTCATTTTGATTTTTTTAAGCCTATTTATCGATTTTTTAGCCTACTTTTTTATTCAACTTATTCAATTTTTCTGAAAAATTTTATCTTTTATATCCTTGTTGCTCTTGCTATTCTTATTATTACTATTAAGAATTTTCATTATCTTCTAAAAATTCCTCCTATTTTACTTATTTTTTTTAATGGATTTTTTTATTAGAATCGGCACTTTTTTACCTCCTTTTAAATTTATTAAATCCTTAGGCTTAGTTTTCTAAATCTTCATTGTCATTGTTATTGTTTTTGTTATTATTACCGAAAAAATTATATCTAGGAATTTATTACATTTAAGGTATTTTAGAAAATTTTCCATAACCATAAAGATTTTTAATCGGTATCTTTTTAGCCGAATTCAAAACCAGCTTGAGCATTATAGGCTTTTAGAAATTTATAATTTAATTTATTATTTTATTTGTTATTTTTAAATTTTTTGTAATTTATTAGTGTTTCTCTTACGAATGAATGAATCCTAGTAATTTTTTAATAAAATCGATTTTTAATATTGATTATAGAGTAATTAATTAAAATAATATTTATTTTTTCCTAAATTATAATTAATATATTAATTGCTTAATAAACAATTAAATATTTAACTTTTGGTAAATAATTGATCTAATCAGAATTTTAATTAACTTTTATAGTAGAGTTTATCAGAAATGATTTTTCCCTTTAATATAATGATAAATAAACTATATATTTAGACATTTTTATTTGAAAGTATTATTCTAATTATTCATAAATATGTCATATATATAACAAATAATTATATAAATACATAACATTTATATAGGTATTTATAAACCTTTTTATTAAATTATCACTTATTAAATTATTTTCATTTTTGATTATTAATCATCCTAATTAAAAGTGTGACCTATTTCTATCATTCGGATTTTGTATTTAATCTTGACTAATATTCTAAAAAGAAGGTAAAAAGTATTTTTTTTAATTAATGAAATCTGTTTAATTAGTCAAAAAATGTTCTTAAGGTGGCCCATATTTTCTCCCATTTGGTGTTGTAGGTCTCATATGTGGTAAAGTATATTTTCTATGATATTCGTCCATATTATCACTTAAAACCTATATAAATAATTTTAATAAAGCTGAAATTTTAAAAATAAATAAAGCTTTTTCTAGTATTTTAAAACAAATATTTACAGCTTTAACTTATTATTTATGCTTTATATCTTAACCTGCTAAATTTTTTGTTCTTTAATGAGGTAGCAAATTAAAATACTGATACATATATTCATTCTCTTAGCTAGGTTTAGGTGGAACCCTAATTTTATTTGGCATATAAAAATTATTTTCATATATACTTCTTTTTTCTTAGTATTTTTCCCCAATCACTTTTAAACTAGGTTTCCATATATCTTCCTTTTTAGAATAATCTTAGTAGAATTAATTTTAATCCTAGTTTAACTTTTTTTAATATTTTATATCATTTTAAAAAATTTTTTCGTTATCACCATATATATTCGATTTATTTAATATGCTTTCTTATGTTTAAGAATGCAGAAAATCTATAGGTGCTCTTTCTATTATATAAAACAAATAATAAACAAAATTATATTTGAAATGTTAGTTAAATTTTTTTAGAATATTTATTTTCTTCTTACAGTAATTTTAAGTAAAAAATACATTATTAATTTATATTTACCTGATAATTATTATGTTGTTTCCCACTTTTTTAACCTTTCAGAATCTATGTCTCTTTATAAATAATTAACTTTTTTATTAAATTTATTTTCGTATGGTTTATTTAAAACTTTTTAGCCTGCTACTGTTTTAAATTGTTACAAATCTCTTTTCATCATTTTATTTATTATTTAATCTATTTTTTTATTTTAAAAAGTAAATTTTATGCTTATTCCTTTCACTACTTGTTATTTAAATAAAAATATTTTGTTTTTGTTTTTATTTATATTTTTATTTAATAAAATAATAATTCATATATTTCTAACAATTTCCAATTCGTTATTTTTGTTAATACCCTAATATAGCTTATATATAATTATATGATAATTTTTATAAAATAAATTAACAATATTTTAAAAAGAAATTAAGTATATTATTTTTTTATAATAAGTTTATAAAAATAGCCTTATTGAAATTTTTAAATATTTATAATATATTTTTAATTTAGATAAGAATTCAAGCCGCTAAACTAAAGAACAACATAATGAAATACACAAATGTACTTAATAAAAATAGATAAAAAGGAACTATATTATTTTTAGCTATACATTTCCCAGTCCTATTCAAAAATTGATTATAAATTATCATTTTTATTTAATAATAATTATAAAAAATAAAGCATTTTATAATTATTTTTGTATTTTATGATATATTTATTTTATAAAAAAAAGAATATTAAATTCTTATATACCATGGACAATGATGATCCATACCATCCATACATATATTGCAAAATGTACAATGACTTCTGTCTTTCATTAATTTTACTCTACAAATCTAACAAAAGGAGGCTGGAACAGGCATTTCTTCATCCTACATTCTAATTTCAGGCTTGTGTAAAATTCCTGAATTTTTCAATAATTTTACAAAAAAATTAAAAAATAAAATTTAAAAAAATATTAATAATTTTTAAATTAAATTAAATTATTCTCAATTTAATTAGAATTGCATGAAAAAAGCTCAATTTTTAAAAATATTTTAAAGGTTATATATTATTATTACCAGGATTCAAAAGACCAGTAATTCCAAAAAATATGCCGTGTATTATAGTTATTACTGCCATACTTATGTCGCCAGGTTTATTTTCATTTGACAATTTATAATAAGTCCACCTATATGAATATTTTTTATTAAACAAAATAAAAAAATTATTAAATATTTTTCATTTATTTTTTCTTTTATCATAATTACCAGCCCATTCCTTAAAACATTAAATAAGTAATTATAAACAATGCAAAATGAGGTCCTATTGTAAATACAGGGTAATTTTTGACGAAAAAAAAGGGAACATTATTTCTAATTAATTTATATTTTTTATTAATAATAGCATTAGAATTTTAAAATAATATATATATATTATTGAATATTATTAAATCATATTATTATATATTTACCCATAATAAACTTCATCACATAAATTTTAAACATGTTTAAATTATTTATCGTCCTCATGAGTAGATAATTCTAATTCATCTGCACTTTTTATATAAGGGCTTTTTCTTCCCATTCCTAGATTTTTGACTGATTTTATCTATATTTTTCAATATTAATTAATATAAATAATATATTAATAAATCAACTAAATTATTGTAATAAAATTATAAGGACCACACATTTTTAAAAATACTAGCTATTGTTTATATTTATTTTTTCCTATTTAAATGATGAAAATCTAAAAAAGCATAATTTAATAAAGAATTTCATTATTATTAATACAATAAGAATTAGTAATAAATTATTAATAAATATGTTATTTATAAAACAATTTTAATATATTTTATAAATTATCAAAGTTAATAGAAAATATTGTTATATTCAGAAGTTAGCCAAAGCTTTCTCTAATTTAATAGATACATTTTCCAATATATTTTAAGGTGTAACATTATCCCCAGCATCAGTCTTAAAAATTACAGGTGTATAATCTTAATTCATCTCTAATTTTTTCAATAAATCTTTATAAGCTTTATTTCTAATTTGTAAAAAATTTATTTAACAAAAATCAAAGTAAAAAAAATTTCCTTAAACTTCAAATAAAAGTTATAACATAAACAACATTTATTTAATTATAAATTATTTTTTACCTGTTTTATAACTGTTAAACATTTTGATTAGGAGGCTTGGTTAATCTTTATTTAATACTTATATCTGAAGGAATATTGTTTCTATCATAAATAATTCCAGTAACAGGATCTATTTATTAAGAACTAATTCTTTACAAGCAAGTAGTATCAGGACATTCTAAAACAACTATTAAAGTAGGAGTTATTTTTAAAGAGTCTCTTAAGCATTCTAATTAATCAGCAGATTTTGGGTACCCATCCAAGACATACCCTTATAAATCGCAGTCAACTTATTAAATTCTGGCATTTACCAGTCCATTTATTATATCTTAAGGAACTTTATACGAAAAATGTAATGTTATTTTATAAATAATGGTAAATTTTATACATTTAATAATTTTATTATGCTATTTGAAATTGATATTTTATTTCAAATTTATAGATTTTAATCGTTTTTTAAATTAATTGCTTTATATTTAAAATTATTTTTACCTAGTTCTCCTTCTCTAAATTTTTCTAAAGCTAATTTTCCAACTTCGGTATTTTTTTAAATTTAGTCAGCTATAAGTTCTCTGGTAGATATGTATACGAATTCATATTTTTAAGCTAATTATTTGGCTAAAGTAGTTCTTCCAGATCCAGGTGGCCCAGTTACGACAATTTTTTAAGCTCTTCTGGCTTATTTATTATCGATTTTAAATTTGACTAATTTCTAATTAAAAAATAAATATAAATTTACTTAAAAAAATATAACTTTTTATATGTATTATATTTTTATATATTAAAAATTGATTTAGTTACTGCCATGTCTTCCATTTATGATTCTATATTTTCTTTGTCTCCGTCAATTGCAAAATAATTGTTATGGTAAATTTCTTTTACTTGTTTAATGTTTCTTAAAAATTCAAAATAATTTTAAGACATTAAATGAAATTTATTTAAAATTAAAATTACAAATTATATTCTAAAGCATAATTTTCGGCAGATTGTTTTTACTAAGCTTATGGGATATTGTCATAATTTCCGTCTTCATTATTTTCAATTTTTCTCCTGAAATAAGTTAATTTAAGATTAAATTTACATTAAAAATTTTAAAGATATTTTAAATTAATTAATTACAGCACATCTTTTTAAATTTAATCTTCATTAACATTATAAATAATAAAAGAGTCAGGAATAATGCCCATTTTTTACAAAGTAAGTCCCTAAACTCTAGTTTTAGGAAACCCTTCCAAAATATAGTTTTTATGTTCGGCCTACAATTCTTTAATTCTTTACTCTACTATTTAAATCACTATATCATCTGTTACATATTAAAATTTCTACAGAGATTTTTCAATTTGCCATCCTAAATTAGTTTTCTTACTCATTTCTCTTTTTAACAGGTCCCCTACAGAAACGCAAGTGTATTTTAAGTGATTTGCCAACTGTAAAGACAATTCCCTTACTTTGGAATTAGGAGGCCCCACAATGAAAATTTTTTTAGCTGTTATTTTTTTTTTTATTAAAAATTTTTAAACAAAAATTTAATAAAACTTATTTTAGAAAAAATATTTGACTATTATAAGATGTTTTAAAAATTTTTTATTCTTTCATATTTATCTATATTAAATTCCTTTTTGATGAAAAAAATGAAACTATTATATATTTTTTAATTTTTACATGGCTCTTATTGTAACTCTGAAATTAAAAAATCTATGGGGTTTTCTGGTCTTTTTATTATTAATTATTTCATTAGGTCTTCAAAAATAGTATAAACCTATTGCTATTCAAGGTATTATTCTACATCTCTTTAATATTATAATTTTTAAGTTTTGTCCATGTTTAATTCAAATGTCAATTTTTTTATTTTATTTGTATTTGTTTTTCCTTCTTTTATTTTTTTTAATCTTTCTATCTCAGAATTGTTTATTTTGATTATAATTTGTTATTATTAAAAACAATTTATTAATAAATAATAAATAAAATAAAAAAATAATCACTTAATAATATTAATATCAAATATTTTAAATTTAAAGCAAGTTATTTATATAAATAAAAAATAAACAAGGTTACTTCATTTTAAAATTATGTAAATAAATATATGATATATTGAAAATATAAACAGATATATTTAAAATATAAAACTTTGAATTTTTACAATTTTAATATTTTTAAATACTAAAATAAATAAAAATATTAGTTAAAAATAAAACATTTAAAATACTATATTTTAAAAGACAGGATATTATAATACTTTTTCAAATTTGTATTAATAAATTTAAATCAAACCAAACTATAACTTATCAAAGATTTATAAAAACCATCTTACTATACTTTACCATCTAAATTTGAAACCTCTAAATTATCAAATTTTAAATTTTTAACATCAAAAAAGTCATTATACTAAGTCATAATTTATTCTACATTATAACTTTAAGGCCCGTTTTCTTCTGTTTTCATTAAAGTTACATGCATTTGTTCTATTTCATACATTCTAGTTGCTCTGTTAAATTTAATGTATTATAAATCTTTTTCTTCAATTATTTCTTCTTCAATAAAAGATTTGCAAATTAAATCAACTATTTCTTTTAAAATTTCGTAACCTTTATCTTCATTTATTTTTATAAATAAAACTCTTGCTTCTTTGGCCGATTACCCGAAATAACCTAGTCCTTTTAAATTCAATTTGTTTTCTTGGTTTTTATTCTAAATTATTTTTTTTAATTTAGGAACTATTTTGGCTAAAGTCTGTCTTGTTTTTTCTAAAAGCTAAATATTATTATAAATTATTATTTATTGCTATAAAAATAAATGCATATATATTACAAAAATATTGAAAATTCATATATATTAATTTATTTAGCAAAATTAAATTTATATTTTATATTTTACAGTTTCATTATTTAATTTAAGCAAAAGAAGGGTTAAATGTGCTTTTCTAGGATCTAAAAAGGGTAATTTTGTTTATTTTTACAATTCTTATATTTAGTGAATCAAAATCGGGGTATTTAATGGTAAATTTAAAAAATGAGTAAATCTTTATTTTCTTTCTTATTCATTTTTTTAACTTTTCATGTGTTCTTAAATTAATTTTTATTCTTATTATAAAATTCTTTCTCTTTCTTTTTTTCTTTCTTCTTCATTTCTAGCGCAGACTGGCTCATCTTCCATAACTTTCCAGCCACCCCCTGAATAAGATATCATATTTTTAGAATTAATATCATTTACTTATTTTTTATATTGATTTGAGTCAAGTGCCATGACTCTGTATTTTTTGTTTTCTATTTTTAAAATTTCAGGTTTGGGTTCTATATTCATGCTTATCAAAAGAAAATTTACCGAATTTTTGTGAATTATTTTTATAATTTATTATAATTTTAGTAAAATTATAAATATAAAAAAAAAATATGATATTAAATTATATCAGATTTAATCAAGTCATTTTTATTTTTAAAATTATATGGAATAGGATTATTAACAAAATTTTTATAAAAGAATTGTAAATTCACCTCTTATAAATATTAAAAATACTGTTTTAATATTATTTATAAATTATTATATTACTAAAATTATAAATTCAAATTGGTTTTTGTAAATATCAACGATTTTTTAAAATTAAATTTTAATGAATGATTAAATTTCAAAATTAAGAACAAATTTTTAATAATATTTTAAATGTAATTATTAAAATTGCGTATATTACAATTTTTATTATTTATTTTAAAATTAAATTCATTTGGTAAAATTTTAATAAGAGATTTAAAATTTTAAAATTTAATTATAATATGATTAATCATACAAACTGCTTAATTTAAAGAATAAATAAAACTATTGATCGTAGGCTAAGTAGCATACACACACTGGATTATCAATAAAAAACACTCAACATTATATATTATTAAGCTATTTAAACAGAGAAAAAATTAAATTCTCAAAAAATTAAAAAAAACATTCAAAATAATTATTCTTAAAAATTCATAAGATTAATTAAAAAAATTAATATAAAATAAAAAAAAAAAAAAAAAAAAAATAATGGATTTCTAAAAAGACGGAGTTTCTTCTACCAGAGTAACCAACAGACCCGGGGGTAACTCTACTTTCTCTTTAAGTTGGGATGAACCTTAAAAATAATAACCTTAAAGATAATAACAATAATAATAATAACAACCTCAATAATTTTAATAACAATAATAATAATAACCTTAATAAGTTTAAAATTAACAATAATAATCTTAATAATAATAGACTAATTAAGCCCACACTTCCGTCAAAGTAATTTTTAAATAAATTTTTATATATTCATTATTATAAAAAATACAATTAATAACTATAATTATGGCATATAAAAATTAAATATTTATAATAAATTTATTTTTTTATTAAATTAGGTTCACAATCCCCCTGGTGGAAGAAGTCAAATTTCTTTTGGGTGAAAAATTTGAAATTTTACTTTAATTTATAGCAAAAAAAAAATAAATTTTAAAGTTGACCCTTTGATTTCTTAACCTTATCCTAAAAAAGGCAAAAAGCTTAAAAATTTAATTTTTAATTAATTAACTAAAAAAATGTGAAAATTACTAAACTGCTATATTTTATTTTTAAAAACCATTTATATATGTCATATAATGCTTTTTATAACTATATATAATAATTAATTTTAATATATATTTTATAAAAATGTAAAATTATGATTCAAATGATCAATTTCTTTATATTTTGCCAATTTATTTTTTCA
Organism: Pseudocohnilembus persalinus; assembly: GCA_001447515.1. Classification (NCBI taxonomy): domain Eukaryota; phylum Ciliophora; class Oligohymenophorea; order Philasterida; family Pseudocohnilembidae; genus Pseudocohnilembus; species Pseudocohnilembus persalinus. Next base: position 100,819 of record LDAU01000083.1, read on the forward strand.
TTTGGTATTTATACCTATATAATGAATAATACCAGAATACTTTTTTTATTAAATGAGTCTATTATAAAAATAATTAAATATAAAATAAACCTTTACATTTACAAAAACTACTAAATTTTTATGAACAATAATCTACTATCTATTATATAGTAATATTTAAATATATTTTATCATTTCATATTAAATTAAAAACTTCTTAAAATTATAGTAATTTAGACGTTAGAAAATTATAAAAAATTTTAATTAATATTTTAAATATTATATTTTATTTTGTATAAAAGGAGAATTTACTAAATTATAATTTTATTATAATTACTTATATTATATAAATTTACTGTAAATAAGATATAAAATTTTACACTATTATTATTTAATTAATTAATTCTTATTTTTTTTATTATAAATTAATGTTTTTAATTAAGTTTCAATTTTCATAAAACATTCACTATGATTGCTTAAATTTAATATATTTCTATAATTTATCTATATCTTCTTTTAGTAAGTGTTTAAGACAATTTTAAAAGTATTTTGGATCATCTTTAGCCAGATTTTCGAAAAATTTAATTAAAAGTTCCTATTAAAAAATTATTTTTTAAATTATTGTTATAATTTTTTTATAATTTTTTTGTATTTATTTTTACCGATGTTTCATATTTTATGCATGGATCTTTTAAATAAACCAAATCATCTTCCAAATTTTCATCTCCTTCTCCTTCGTCGTCGTATTGTCCGAATGCTAATCCTTCTGTAAGATAAAATGTTGATTATTTTTCAAAATCGCCTAAATTTCCTCCCTCGACTTAATTTGTTTAGGCTTATACCTAAAAATATTAAAATATTTTATAATTTATTATTAAATACTGATTTAAAAAATATAAACAATGAACAATTTATTTCTTCCATTTAAAATAATATTTTTGTTATTATTTTTTTTTACCTCCTATTTATTATTTTACTAATCTTCTTTTTATTTTTCTTCCTAATCTTCTTCTTCTTCATCGTCATCATTATCTAAAATTTCTAAATCAACTTCCACCTATTTAACATTAGATTCTAATTCATTAAATTTATCTTAATAATCATCGTCATCATCTTCTATTGTGTCCATTCTTTCATCATCGTAATCTGAACCTCTCAATTAATCTTAAGCATTTTTTGTTAAATTTTTGTCTTTTCTTGTATGTGCCATTTCATTATCTAACCCTCTTATCAAGGTTGATAATATTTTATATGGAGCTTAAACAGCTATTTATATAAAATAAATATGAATTGAATTAAACAATCATTAATAAAAAAATATATAAAAAAAGAAAATATTTTAAATTTATATTATATTGTAGTAAATTTAAATTAATTTGTTATTTACGAGAACTTGATGTACTATGTGAAGGATTGAAGGCCAAAACTAGTAATTATTCTAAATTTTTGTCTTTTAACAAAAATAATTTAATTAAAGCCTAATAGGCGCAATTTTTTGTATATTTTCCTCTAAAAACTGGCATTTATAAAAGCCATTTGTCTACTAATACTTTTAAAGCAGGTCTAGTTTCAATTTCAAAAGTATTTAAAAATTTTACAGTTTCAGCAGAATTATTATTTATCATTCTAGCATAAATTAAAACCAAAGATTAAACAATAGAAGGAATTCTTGATCTGTAAACTTTTAAAACTACTTATTTTAATATTTCAGTATTTGCTTATCCATTTAGCAACTTAGAAATAAAAAAGTTAAATAAATACAATTATCGTTGTTTTGTTTTTTTTGAATTTTAAAATATATTAATTTATGATTTTATTTTTTACGTTATTGAAAGTTAACATAATAACATTACCACAATTTTATCCGTTATTTTCATAAACTGATTCTTTTGGAACTTCCAATAATTTTTCACAAACTTTAAGAACATCATTAACTAAATTACTGATTATATAATTTTAATTTTAGTCAATTAAATTTAATAAAAATATATATTATTATATTATATCTAAGTTTTTATATATTAATTTCCCAAATCATTTACCTTTTAATTATATGATGAGGAGCAACTTTTATGAAATTTTTTAAACATAAAGTACAATTAATTTATAAATCTGCCTCTTTATTAATCATCATTAAATTCATCAATGGTTATAAAATTTGCATTAAATCTTCATAGCTATTAGTATCAACTGAATTGGTAATAAATATTCCAGTTATCTCAAAAATTGACTAATGTTTTAATTTAAAAATAAATTACGTTATAATGTTTGTATATAAATTTTATTATATATTAAATTACTCCCATTAATGTAATATCTTAAGGCCTCAGTGAACTTACATCATTATTTTATTAAAGTTATTAGTTTACTATTTCTATACAATCCAAAATAAATGGTTAAAATACACTAAAAATATTTTAAAAAGATTCTTTATTTTAAGACAATTATTTAATTAACTCAATAACAGTTCTTCCGACAACATTTTCCTAATGGAATAAGGTAAATAATTATAATATGTCTTTTTTTCCCACTTCTGCAATTATAGGTTAAAATTTATGACTCAATTTATTAAGGGCTACTAAGGAATCCAAAATAATTATTAATGTTTCTTCAGAAGCATATTACATAATATCTAATAAATCTAATAATATATCTGTATTATCTATATTATATTTAGAATATTCTCCATTTTAATTTAATTATCCTTAAAATTTATCCAATTTATGAGCAATGCTTAAAAATGTAAAAATATTAAATAAAATTCTTATATATATAAATTTATATGTATATATAGTATAAATAATTTTTTATTTATTGAGTTTCTACTTTGTAATTGCTTTGGCAGCAGTCATTCTCACAGGTAATTATCTGTTTTTAGAAAGACATTTAGAAGAAACCTGGAATAAAGGTAAAAATATTTCTTTGTTTTTAGCTGCTATTATTTCTGAAAATTTTGAGATAGTTAAAAGAGCTTTAGATTATAATATAGGTATACAGTTTTCATCATCTATCTCCATTGTCAAATTTTAAATTAAATTGGTTATTTCGAAAGACGATTAATGTTTAGATGTAAAATAAATAATATCGTCAGAAAAATCTCCTAATAATTAAAGTCCAACTTCTCTTCTTTTCCAAACCTTAAAAAAAATATAATTTTTGTAATATTAAAATTATATATATATATTTATAATTTAAATCTAGTTACATGATCTGGATGTTCGCATTCAAAGTTGGAAGTTTTAACATAATACATTAATTTTTCCTTACTAAAATCTAGCATTTTAAATTATTTTAAATCTCCCATATTTAATTTTTTAAATAAATTTTCAATCATTTCAACTGTTTATTATTCAGATAAATTCAGTAAAAATTTTTCACTTACAATCATAACGGCCTAGGTAGCCTAGTCTCCAAACTTTTCGATCAATTCAAAAATTAACTTATATACTATATTTCTTAATGATTTTATATTGTACTCATTTTCATTTTCTTAAACTTAGATATTGGGGTCTGAAATCCATAATTTTTCCTATTATAAAAGTGAAAAATAAATATAATAAATATTTATTTCTTTAATAACTTTATGGTAATTTTCTATATTTTTAATATTAAATAAGTATTTTGATGTAAATTTTGGTATTTTTATTTACTTCTTTTCTAGTCATAATCATTAAATGAGCTAAAGCATTTATTAACGGGAAAACTGCTAATTTAATAGCCATATATAATTACTCTTTAACAACCAAGGTTCCAACTAATTCTACACATTATACCACCAAAGATTCTACTTCATTTTCATATTCTTCTTCTTAATTTAAAAATCTTAGGTGAAAATCATTTCGAATTGCTGTAGCATTATACTAATTATTTTGTTTTTTAAACTCATTTTAATTAAAATCTTTAGGTGGGAATAATGTATTATCATCTAAAGCACTGACAGGAATATCATAACATATATTCCAGCCATATAAAGGTAAAATTTTATTAAAAAAAGTCCAAATAGGATTCAAACTCTTTAAAATTGAATTTCTTGAATAGTAACTGAAATCTCTAAATATAACTGTCAAAATCTTATAAAAAATTAAATTAATTAAAATACTACATATTCATATAATTTTTTTAATATGTATTTACTTTTAAAATGTATTTTTTTATATTTATATGAGATTTAGGTGAAGAGTTAAGAGCAGAAATAAATAAACTCATCCATAATTCATAGGTTTCATCAAAACACATTTTAACCAATTAATTGTTAGCTCCATCAGCATAAGAAAATGATGTGATGATTAAATATAATAAACATAATACTTATTCTCTCTACAATTCATTAATCTGTAAAATTAATTAAAATTATATAAAATATATTTTTCCAATTTATTTTATTTAAATTTATTATTCGTAAATAAATTTTATATTTAAATACTTCTGGATCTGCAAATTTTTAAAATAATACAGGCATAATTTATTAAATTAAAGGATTTAAAGTTTTATCGAGATAGTAAAATAAGTTTGAAAATAATTCTAAAGAAGTTTAAGTAATTTCACTGTTTTCAGTAGACATCCATCCTATTAATTCTTTCAAAGGATCTAACCATATATAAATATCGTCCAATTTAATAAAATCTGCCATTATAATACCCTAATAAATATATTTATTTAATTATTAATTTTTAAAATTAAAAGTTTAATTCTATCTCATTTACTATACATTATATTTTATATGTTAAAATATTTATAAAAAATTCGTATGATTTTAATTATATTTTTAATTACAATAGTTTCTATAAGATTACTGCTTCCTACATTTTAAATTATAGCGTGTAAAAGGGCTTCTCTGACATTCTACAAATAAAAAATTTAAAAATAAGAATAAAACTAATTAAAAACAACATTTATTGAAAATTAAATCAATTTAAACAATCTTTTTTAAGCCTTTTTAAATATTTATAAGAGTTTTATTCAAAATTTAAATCTATAACAAAATTAAAACATTTGTAATATTATTTTAAAAGTGTTTTTTCTTTTTTAAAAAATTTATAAATAATAGGCAGACAAATTAAATAATTAGGTAAGTAATTTTACATCTTTTTATTCATACAAATTTTCACTGCTGGCCCACTATTCTAATAAAGGATATCTAATTAAATTTCCAATATAATGTTTTATTTAAGCCTCAACAGAAGATTCCAAGAATAAAGAAAATGTTAAAATACAAAAATTTTCCTAATTTTTCAATTTTTCACTTATAATTTCATATCCATTGCTCAATTTTTCGGGGCTTTTTATTAATTCCAAATAAAAATCCAATGTTTCTTGTAAGTTATTATCCATTTTTTAAAATTTTTATTTGTTTTTATTCTTTATTATGAATTTTTATTAATATTTATATTTGAAGTTAGTTATTGAAAAATGTAAGTGTTTTATTTATTTTTCCTGTTGTTTATTATTTTTTGTTCTAAATACTTTGTTTTTATTCTTAAAATGAATATTTTTGTGTGATTCTTTATTTAGTTGTAACTTAAAAGTATTTCTAAGCTTTTTATATATAAAATGTGTGATGATTTGATTTTTTTTTTATTTTTTAATAATAATAATTAAATTAAAAAAAAATTGTCTTTTGAAATAATTTAATAAATAATAAAATGAACGGATGTAATTAAAAAATATTATAAAGAATACATATAATACTTACCTATAAATTAACATCTTAACATAACAATAATTGATTTTTAATTAAATTTTTTCGAGATAATATCAAATATTGTTTAATACAATTAATTATCAATTCATATATACATAATATAATTATAATAGGTAGCTTTTAAAAATACGCTTTTTTTTTGAAACATTATTTATAATATAAAGAAAATTAAAAATAAAATAATCATTTCATATACCTTTTAGATATATGTAATTATTTTATAATTAATTTTAATATAAATTAAATAAAAATTAAAAAAACCACTTTATTACCTTTTAAATTTTCTAAGATTAATTGCTTAAAAAAAGAGATATTTTCTATAAATTACAATAAATAAAAATCTAGTGTCCAAAGCTTATAATTAATATATTAATATTATAATAAATTAATTATTACAATAAAAAATTCTTAAATTAGAAATTCTAAAAGTAAAATAAAAAAATTATAGACAAGTTATACTAATACAAATTTAAATATATAATTTATTATTCATGATGATTAGTTATATTATATAAAATAAAAAATAATATAATTCAATCTTAATATATAAAAATTCTACATTAATAATTTAGGCACTATTTAAATTATTATCAGGTTAATAAAATTTTATATTAATTAGAAATTAAATATAAATACTTTTTATTACTTTTTTTTAAAGATTTTTTATATTTATAAATATTTTACTATTTATTTTAATATTATAACCTATATTATTCATTCGAAACCTTTAAGTAATTCTTAAAGTAAATCTTTAACTGTAATATCTTAACAGTCATAATATTTGCTACCTGCATAAATTGCTCCATATTCTCTATCACTTTAAGTGTTGGCGTATTAAGTTAATTTCAGTTATATATTATAAGGCAAAAGTTCATCTAAATGTTTTTCCATATTTTTTGTAAATCTTTATATATATTTTAATTTTGATAAATCAAAAAATAATAAATATATAAAAACTATATAAAATAAACGATATATTTATATTTTTACGATGAATTCAAACTTCTAGCATATTTACCACTATAACATCGTGAGATTGTAGTTCCTATATTTTTATTTTCTAACAAAATATTTTTGTTTTTAGCTTTTATTCCAGATTCTTTCGTTGTCAAAAACATAGTTCCTATAGAAACTCCATCAACACCTTATGCCATATAATTTTATATTTAATTTTTATTTGAAATCCCCCCGCTTGCAATAATAGGTATCTTAATTTTTCTAAACTATAGCTATAATTCAAATTTAATTAAATATATAATATTTATATTTTTTAACAATTTATAAATTTTTTATATATACAATTTCGCCAACCAAATCTTCTAATTATATTAGTTCAGGCTTATTTTATTAATTTTCTCCCTTATTAAACAAAAAACTACCTCTATGACCACCTTAAAAATTTTATTTAAAATATAGAAAAAATAGAAAAATAATAAAAGATGTAATATTATATTAATAAATATATTGTAATATAGATTTAATTTTTAATTATATATATAAAACAATTTTAATTAAAAGGTATACCTGCTTCTGACCCTTATAATATGATAGCGTCAACCCCCTAGTCTTATAAATATATTGCTTCTTTCAAATTTGTTGCAGTTCCCATTATAAAAGCTTCATTTTTTCTCTTTAGTCTCTCTATTTCACTTCCCTCTAAACATCCAAACGTAAAACTAACTATCTAAATTAAATTAAATTAAATTAAAATTATTTATTTATATATAAATAAATTCAATATTAATTTTTTTAAATAATGTTTCAAAAAATCACTTTTTTGATAAATATGGTATAATTTTTCAAAATATTGATGTCTCTTTATCTAAAAACTTTTTTAATTTAATTTATTCTATAAATTTAACTTTTTACCTTATTTTTGTTTTTAACTACTATATCCAAAATCTCGCCAAAATCAGTCTAATATTGTAATGGGATTTTTCGACCTTCTAAATCGCCCAAAGAATTATCATATTATTTCAAAATTTTCCAAACATTTTCTATTTATTATCTATTTGCTTTATTTTAAAATTCTGGTACAAATAGATTTATATTATAGGGCACATTATTCATTAATTTATTTAATTATTTCACTTAATTATATACTTATTCTGGTTTCATTAATCCTGTGGCCAAAGAGCCCAAACAACCTTATTTTGTTACTTCTGTAATAATTTCATTTGTAATTGAGCCCCCCGCCATAGGAGCCTATATTAAAGGATATTTTAAATATTGAGAAATCTTTTATAAAAAATTCGTATTTTTTTACATTTTTATTCAATTTAATAAAATTTTATTTTTGTTTTGTATTTAAAAATCTAAATGAAGATTTTGAATAGATTTAATTAGGATTTAATAAATTTTCTGTATTCAAAAACTATAAATATGTTAAAATCTTATTTAATTATTATATAAAGATAAAAAGGATTATTTGATATGATAATTAAATTTAAATATCTTAAATAGATTATATTTATATATATCTTTAAGTATAACTATTCTAAAATTTAAAAATTTTTAAATATTTAGAATTAAAATAATTCGGAAAATGTATTTAATTATTTTTTAATAGTTAAAATAAATTTTATTACTCAGAAATAAAATATTAAAACGCAAATATTTAATTTTTATATAAAAAATTTAAACAATTATAAAAACCAAGGATTTAAAGTCAATAAAAATTAAAATTCCAATAAATTTCATGAACAATTATTAAAATAATAAATAACAATTCACATCACTCAGTTCATAAAATTAATTTTTGTACAATCATAGCTATAACGAATAAATGAATGAAAATTTATCTATAAGATTTCCTACTCAAGAATAAATAAATAATAGTCAATCAAAAAAACCAGTAGTTATAAATCAAATAATTTCACCCCCTCTAGAATAATAAATTCAAACGAAAAACAAATAAAATTCTAGTTAATTTAAAATTAACATATAGAACTAAGATGAAAGTAAAAGTTTTAGTTAAAATTAAAACCAATATATTTATGATAATGATTCTCAATACCATTAATTTAGTTAAAATGATAATTTAAATAATTCTACAAATATTAAAGATTAGCAATAATCAAATTAAAAAGACACAAGTAGAGTTAAATAATCTTTTGATTTAGATCTTTAAAATTTAAATCAAAATTTAGAAAAATGGGAACTATTTTAGAAAAATATATAATAATAATTATCTAGTATGGAAAAAAAACTTGAAAAATCAGATAACAATATTGAAGATATTTCCAATGCTTCTTTTAATAATTAATCACCTCCTTAAGCAAAATAAAAATATTTTAACAATAATAATAGTAAAAACTAATAATTTTTACAAGTACCATTATATAATTATGGTGAATAAAAAGCGTCTAGCTAAGAAGAAAATTTGTAAAGTATGTCCTAGTCTTAATTAGACCAATATTTTTAAAAAATTAAAAACTAAAGCAGCAATTAAGAACAAAGCGAATAATTTTCAAGATAAAAATATTATTAATAATAGTTATCGCCAGAAAAAATTTCAGTAATATAAAAAAACCAAACAGAAATTCTTCAATCGAAAAATTTGGAAAAAATTTTAAATTAAAAAAAATAAAATGAGAAAAAGAATCTAACAGACTCAAATATGAATAATAATAATATTAAATAAACACATGAAAATGTTAAAATTAATTCTTAAAATGATGATTTACATAAGTATGATTAAAATGAAAATTAAAATATAAATGAACAATAATAAATTTAAAATTAATTTTATTAAGACGAACTGTTTCAAAAATAAAATAGTTCTGATTTTCAAAATGATAGAATTCAATAAAAAGAGAAAAATTTTGGTATTATTTAAAATGACCCACCTAGTTTTAGCAATATAAATTAATTTTAAAATGGTATTCAATAAAATAAAAACAATGATAATTAAATCAAGTAATTACTAAAAACTCCTATAATCGAAAATAAATTATAACTAGAGCTTTCAAGCATTAAATTAGATTATAATTAAAATACAAATTAAATTCATAATTAATAAGCTCTTAAAATTCCAAAATTCAATTATGATACTGCTTAAAAAAATAAAAGTATTTTATCCTAATAAAAAAACCAAGTATAAAGGTAAAATTAAAATATTTAAACAATTAATCTTTATTTTAAAAATATTTTAAAATTTAAAATATATATATCATATATATTATAATATTTAAATGCTATATATATATACATATATAAAATAGATTATTAATTATTTTTAAGTAAAAGTAAGGATGGATAGGGAAATAAAATTTGGACCTAAGGTTAAATTTCAACAGAAAATAATTTATTTGTTCCTACTCTTTCAAGTTAAAGCTATATTTCACAACTAAAATAAAGTTTGAATTCAAAAATTACTTTTGCCAGTAATTTATTGCAATAAAAAAAATATAGTGAAAGTATACCTTTATTAGAAGAAATTGAAAATATAATAAAGTAGTAATAATAAAATAAAGATCAGTCATAAAATGATTTTTTATATTAATGCTATAAAGATCAAATTAGGTAACTAATAATTTGTTTTATTATAAATACTTATACATTTTATATTACTACTTTATGGTATTGAAATTTGTTATTGTTATAGTTAACTTTTTACTCTTTTTTATTTTGTTATATTTTATTTAAACTTTTTTAAACAAGTTCCTTGCATTATTTAAAAAGTGACTGTTTTATTAAACTAGAAATGTATAAAGAGGCTTTAAATCATGCAGAAACAGGGCTGGAATTAATTATTTCAGATTAGACGCAGTAAAAAAAATGTTAATATAAATATATTATGTATAAATTTAAAAAGAAAAATAAAATCATATATATTTATATATGAAATATCTTTATTTTTCAGATAATGTTGGCTAAAAAAAGTTGGATTTCTAAGTTTTATTGTTTAAGTTGCAATTCAGTAGAAAGATCAAGAAAAATCAATAAGATGTCTATAATTATTACAAGAAATTGTGGAAATTAGATTAGATCTAATGTCTTAAGAAGAAAAAATAGAATTACATATATTCATAATATAAGGCTTTCTGGTAAATTATTAATTATTTTATTATTCATAAGTATTTTATTAAATTATATTTAATGTTCAAATAAATTATAAAAATTTTTATATTTTTATCATATTTAATCATATTTTTTTATATTTTTTATTTATTTAAAAGAATTCAAAATAACCAGAACTGGCTTATAAAAGTTTTTAATTTATAGAAAACCAGCCATCTTAAATAATAAGTGACCTAGAAAAATTACACTTGATATAAAGGGTTGGAGAAGAATTTATATTTTATAATTAACTAAATTATGGACAATTAATTTTAGAAACTGCTTTTAAATATTATAATCAATATAATTAATAAAATTTTAATTAAGAATAAAATTTAATCATTGCTTCTGTTTTTAAGGCACTGGGCTTTAAATTTTAATAAAATTAATAATTTTATAAAAGTATACAATATCTTGAGATTGTGCTAAATATTTATTGTTAAATTTATGGACTTAATTCAATTCATACTGCAGGCGTATCATTTGAATTAGGGTAATAATTTATTTTATATATTATATATTACCTAATTTAATACATGATAAAGTTTTTTTTAATCAATTTTTTATTTTCTTTACTTATTTCAATATAATTATTTTACTTTAGAAAAATGTACATGAAAATTGGGGAATATTAAAGAGCGTAACTAAGAATTTTTCAGACATTTGAAATTGTGAACGAATAAACATAGTACTAAAATATAAAATTAGAAACAATTATTTATCTAGGAAGATTATTTATATTATAAAAAAGTTATAAAGAAGGTTTTAAAATGTTTTTGGATGCTAAATTATTATCAATTACCATTTTTGGATATCAACTAAATAAATAAACAAAAAAAATTTATTTAAATTTAATTGAACTATGTTTGATTCTCAAGAAATATTAAGAATAGTACAATGCAGAAACAGATCTTAAATTAATTACTTAAAATAATGTAAATATTTATTAAATTTTTATAAAAAAATTATAAATTTTTATTTTAAATAAATAAATTTACAAAATAATTATTATTTTAGAAAAATAAAAAATCGGTTGTTTTATTAAATGAAACGGCCAATATTTTTAAAAAATATAAATAACAAAATAAAGCACTGTATTTCTATAATTTAAGCGTACAAATTTTAATGGCCTGTCCAGTCGAAGAAGTATAAAGCAAATAATTAAAAGCCCTTTTATTTAATATTGCCTTAACAAATATTAAATTAAATAAAAAAATAGATGTAATTTAGTCCAATTATAATATATAATATAATAAAATATGATTAAAATATCACATTTATATTATTATTTCAAAATAGGCCATTTAATTTTTTGAGAAATTGAAAAAATTTGAGATTGAATTTTAACTCAGTAATGATGAAATTTAATTTATTTTGATCAATTTAAATAGCCTTTATTTATAAGAAAAATTATATGATAAAGCTGAAAGAACTAAAATTATTTTAAATGTAAAATTTAATTATAAATAAAATTAAAATTTGTTAACATTAATTTAAAATTTAATTTTTTCTAGAAGATTAAAAAACAATCAAAATTTGATTGAAGATTAAAACTTTTAAAATAGCATTGTATATAGAAAGATAAATTTACTAAAATAATTTATGAATAATATTATTAATTATTCTAATTAAATTATTTAGTTGAGAGAATAAAAAATCCTATTAATAATAATTACTATTTTATTTTTATCTATTTAGTGGTCAATAAAAAATTCACCTAATTTAATTTATACTTTAATTATATATAAATATATTATTTAATTTTGTTTTTATTTTTATATCATTTATATTAATAATAAAATATTCTAATTTAATTGAAATTTAATTAACTATATTGTTTCTAAAGGACTAGAATTAAATATTATTGTAATATTCTCTTTTTAAAATTTTTCAATAATTATACAAATTATATAATATTTTTATTTAAGATTAGTAAAAACTATAAATTAAAGAAATATATCTAAAAATGGTATTTCTTATTTAATTATTTTATTTATTGTAGAACAAAATAAAACTTCATTTTATATCTTATTTATATATAATATAATATATCATTCAATTTATATTTAATCATTATTAATATTATTTTGGTTTTAATTTTATTATGAATTCTAAAGATATATTTAATTAACATTGTTATTAATATCTTAAATTTATTTAATTTACTAATTATATTGCTAACCACTAAGGCTATTCTATTAAGAATATTCCGAGTTATTTTAAAATTGAGGATTTTATTAATTATACTACTATTATTGGTACTACATCTATTATAAATATTATTATTGCTACAACTATTATTGTAAATACTATTATTATTGTTATTAAAATTATTAACTTAAATCTATTTCTGTTGTACTTATTGTTGGATCTAAGTTATTCTAATTCAAAATATTGTTATTATTATTAAGGTTATTATTTGTACTTCCTTCACTATGCATTGATTATTATAATTACTACTATTACTATTATTATATTTAATTTGAAATTTATTGCTATTATTGCTATTTTTATTATTATTAAACATATTTATGATAAAGCTAGCTTGTATACTACTAAACTTCAACCATGCTATATCTATTTTCTTCATCAATGGTCAGCATTTTTTGTATCAAATATTATAAATCTATTTAAATATTAAAGTTAACTGGAAATTTTATAGGAAATTAAAAAATCAATTCTAGCAATTATTAAGGGGTGCTATTTGAAGAAATGCTCCAAGGGTACTATCCACACAAAACCTCATAATAAATGATTCCCAAGCTCCAAACATCGCATTTAATTGAATATTTTTCGCCTGCTAAAATCTAAGGAGACATATAATAAGGGGTCCCCACACTAGTTTAAAACATTTTTTCATCTTTATTATTTTCTAACATTTTACAAAATCCAAAATCCGCAATTTTAGGAACCCCATCTTTAATTAGCACATTTGCAGGCTTTAAATCTCTGTGAAAAACTCCTTAATCGTATAAATATTTGCAGCCGTCTGCCAGTTGCTTAAATAGAATTATTGAATTTCTTTCGCTAAGTCTGCCGCCTGCCTCTTTTTTTAATTATTCTAAATCTCCATTATTGCACATTTCCATTATTAAATAGTAGTTATTTTGAGTTTCTGAAAAATCGCAGAATTGTACTATGTTTGGATGTTTTAAATTCCTAAAAAAAAAATATTTTTTTTTTATGTTATACATATTTTACTATTTTCTAGAATATACTGATAAAATAAATAAAAATATTGTTAATCTTGATTAAAGTAAATAAATTTAAACTCAAATTTCTAATTACATAAAATCTTAGAAGTAATTATTATCATATTAAAAATAAAAATTGATGATAAAATTAAAAGTAAAACCAAAAATCTTTTTAAATATTAATGTTTATAAAAAATTAAATATTTTAATATTACATACTTTTTTGAGAGAAATGCAATTATTAAAATTCTCTTTGATTTTTAATAATTTAGAATTACCATTCCATCACAAAAAAAAATAAAAAAAATAGCCAACCAAAACACTTTATAAAATAAAACTTTAATTAAAAATTCCAACATTACTTAAATAAAAAAAAATAGCAAAGCGCCTACATGCATACATATATATATAAATATTCATTAAAAATCATACAAAATCATAAAAAAAAAAAAAACCAAAAAATAAATAAATATATAAATAATAAATAAATAAATATAACATAACTTATTTACATCCAAACCTTAACTTCATTACTCAAAGACTTTAAAAAGAACTGCTTTTTGCCCTCAGGGTTGTTAGAAGACATAATTTTTTGCACTAATTTGTCTTTTTAAATACATTTGCAGGCAAAGGCCTTGCTTTCGTCTTCTTTTAGCGTTGCCAAATGAGTAGTCGCAAAAGAGCCCAAACCTAATTTTTCGTATTTTACAAAGTAAATTTTCTAATTATCGGGCGGAATCGTCACTTATTTGTAATTTGCCAATTCTTTGTAACTTATTTGGTTTTAATTGCTGCTTTCTTTGTCTTGTAGACTTTGGCTTGTGTTGTTGCTGTATCCTTGCATATATGTTGTGTTTTATATATATATATGTATTTTTATTTATGTATATTATTTTTTTTATAGGGAGGTTTTGGAGATTTTTTTTTGTTTTTATTTTCTTGGATTTTTGTTTAATTATTACTAATTTTTTTTTTATATTATTTATTACTAAAAAAATTTAATTTTTTAGGTTTTTAATATCAATTTAGAAAAATAAATATAATTTGTGTTACAAAATCAATTTATAAATTTATTAAGAAATAAAAATCAAAATTGTTTTTTGAGAGGAAAAAATATGATTGAGGTTTAAATTTATTAATATTTAATTCTATGATTTATATTTTTATTCAATCCTTTAAAATAAACTAGAAAAATTAATTTTTATACAAAATACTCATTATAAATTTTGCATATATAAAAAATTCCTGTTAAAAATCATGCTTAGCATTTGAATACTTTTAAATTAATATTATTTAAATATTTTTAAAATCTCTGATTTATATCAAAATATTATTGAAAGTTTTTTTTAAATTAAATTTTCTCTCTATGAATTTTAAATATGACTTATTTCGTATATATATAATTTTACTAAGTCTAAAAATTTAATATAATATAATATTAATCACTCTTTTAAGAAAGATTTTTATTTCATTAATTTGTTAGATAAATTGGTTAAAACAGATAAATTTTCATGGATCATTTTATTATAAAACACAATTTCTTTTTCGTTTAACTTTTTTGTTGATTATGATAATTTTTAAATTAATTTTCCATTAAATTCCAGCAGACTGTTAATTTTTTGTTTTATTTAATATCTTTACATATTTATACTTTCTTCTGGCTAATTAGCTTTATTATTATTTAAATAATTTTAATTGTTTAATGAATTTTATTCATCTTTATCCATAACTATATCTCCAAAAAATCTATGAATTTAAGCTCTACTAAAATAACTTGGAAGTATGTAATCCTATCCCCCAGTAGAACATCCTTAATAAAATATAAAATCGTTATAATTATAATAAAATACATTCAAAATTAAAATAAACAAAGCAAATAATTTTCAACAAAAGATATAAAATAAATTGCATAAATATATTCATAAACTACAAGAAACTTTTATATGTATAAATATATATATATATGAAAAAATATATTTATATGTAATAAAAAATATATATATATGTATATAAAATAATAATTACCTTTGCATTTGCAAACCTTTCTTTTATAAGGACATTTCCACTCCTAAGCATTTTAAACTATCAAAATGATATTCTCATTAAACCCGTGCATAAGACAATCGATACAAAACATTTTATTACATGAAGTAGCCGTATAATGTTTGTAACACCCATAAACAAATTTATTTTTCATTTTACACATGTGACAATTTGCCATTTTAGCGTAATTTTAATGCAAAGCGCTTACGGGCTCAGGTACTGTCGTTGCTCTTTTCTAAATTTTTCTTTCTTTTATGTGCTAAGGTTGCTAAAGCGAACTGTTTGCTTAATTTATTGTGTCGTTTCCTTATTATGTGTTATTATTTTCTTGATTCGTTGTAGGAAGTCCTTGCTGTATTGTTTGGTTGAAATTTGTGAAATCAGTTAAGTACTCTGATTCGTCTGAAAAATTAATAGAAAAATTAATTAATTAATTGCTGAATCAAATATAATATTTTGTTTAATAATTTTATTACACTCTGATCTTCCTTTATTGAGTTCTAGTTTTTCCTTAATTCTTGTCGATTTTTTAAAATTTTATTATTAATTCTAGGCTTCAAAATTCCCTCCTTAATTTCCCTCTAATTTTTAAAATGATAATATTAAAAAATAACAAAAATAAATTCCTTAAGAATTGATTATAATTTTATTAATTTATATTTTCAAATAAATTATTTTCTTTACCTTCATCATTTTACATATTTTACATATCTTATTTATGTTATTATTGCTATTCAGATTCTGAATTAGAATTATCGTCTTAACTTGAATCATCATCCTAATCGAAACTTTAACTACTACTACTATTATTATCATCACCTTTATTATGCGAATATAGTTAAATTACTTTTTTAATTAAAATATTTTTAGTAATATATAAATTTTATTACTCGAATCAGAGTCTTTATTACCATAATTAATCATACCATACTAATTTTGCAAAAATTAAAACTCATTTTAATATATAATATACAACAATTTAGGTATCATATATTAATTTTAATTATAAAATTAACGATACGAATGTTTAAATAATATATTTAGTTAAAATTATATTTAGTATTAGTTCAATTAACATATTACATTTTATTTTTATTCCTCCTCCTAGTCCATTTTATATTAATCGATATATTAAAATTATTTTTTTCTTTTATTTTTATTTCCTCTTTTTATTAATAATTGTATTTGTTTAGAAAAATATTGAAATTAGCTTTAATAAAATACTATTATAATTTATTTTATATAATTTACAAATTCTACTATAGTTTGTAAAAAACAAAATTAACTTTTCAAATACATGACATTTATTTATTTAAATATAAGAAAATCATAATAAAATAATTTTCTTATTGAATATCAGTAAATATTATTGAGCGTATTAAAAAAATTTTCACCTATATATTTAATTTTTATATAATAAAATATACATTTTACTTCATAAATTATATTTATAAATCATCTTATATATAGGAAATTTTTATTAATATTTATATATAATAATGACCTTATTTCATAATAATTAATATTTATATTTTTTTTATTTTTTTTATAAATTCATTAATCTGAAAAAAAAACATTTAATCCCATCATTATTTCGCCTATTTACATTTTTTCTTATATACTATATTTAACTAAATCTTACTAATGTTTAAAAAATACATTTCTTTCTTCCAATTTTATTTCAATTTTATTTTTCGCAAAATTATAATAGTAAAATTTATTTTTATTACAATCAAAAAATTTTAAAACTGAGTTCTTATTTATAAATTTATTTTATTACACTTAACTTAATTGCTTCATTTAAAAGTAAATTACTAATTCCTTAAATTCGGCTAAATATTTAAAATAACTATAGTAAACTTTTACCAATGTGTCAATCTATTTTTAATTATCTTAATTGTATTCATATTCATTGACATGATTTTATTTAAAATTATTTATAAATTATTAAGCTTCTAGTTTATTTTTACTTGGCATATATTTTACCAAAAATAAAATAAAAAATTAGGCTATCCAATAATTTTCTGTTTAAAAAATTTCAAGACTTCTTGCAAATTCCTAAACCTGATTAGGGGTAACAACTTCATGGTCTAAGAAAAATTCGTATTTTTTCAAAATAAATCTATTAATATTTTATATTTTTCCTAGTTCAATTTCTAAAGCTATGTAAAATATAAAAAATTTAAACTTGTTATATTTTAAAAAAAATTAATATGCATAGCTATAAATATATACTAAAAATTATCATTTATTATTTACCTTTGAATAATTGACTACTTTATTAAATTTCATTTATATTAATAACTATTTCTAATAATTTTTTTAATTAAACTTGTTCAGATTTTCTTTTGAACTTTTCCATA
Source organism: Pseudocohnilembus persalinus (assembly GCA_001447515.1). Classification (NCBI taxonomy): domain Eukaryota; phylum Ciliophora; class Oligohymenophorea; order Philasterida; family Pseudocohnilembidae; genus Pseudocohnilembus; species Pseudocohnilembus persalinus. The sequence continues at coordinate 119,160 of LDAU01000083.1, forward strand.
AGCTAATCTTATTATGATTATAAATCACTTTTTAGATGTTAAATGGATTTCTAATTTTCCAAGTTATTTATGCTTTGAACATTTGATGTAGAATTAAAATCTAAAATAAAATTATATTATTATCTTTAATATAGTATTATATATAAAAATATATTAATTATCTTTAATATAGTATTATATATAAAATTAAAGTTATTACTAAATAATTTATCATTTTTTCTTTATTCTCCAGACTTATTTTCATTATAATCTTCTTCCTATATTTTTATATCATTTAACTATTTTTGCGAATTTTCATATTATAATTTTTTTTAACTATTTTAATTTATTGTGTCATCATCTTAAATAGAATTCATGGAAAATTTTTATATTTTTTATGCCAGGTTATTTTTATCAAAAGTATTAAATAAATATTAATAAAACATATCAGATTATTATTTTAAAATACTTTTCTACTATTCTATTATTTTTTTTTCTTTTAAATTTTTATTTAGAATTTCAGTTTTATCTTTAAATTTTTGTTTTAGACTATATACCTATCCTTAAACTAAAAATGGTAAAATGGATTAAAATAAAATTTACTTAATATTATAACAAATAAAAGGTATATAATAAATATAATAATTACTAAAATTTTATGGATTTAAATAAGTAGAATAACTTTTTAAAGCAGGCAAAATTTCTACAGCAGACTCGAAAATTGTGTAAAAGTGTTCTATTGAAAAATTAATAAAATCCCTAAACTTTATCTTTCTTTTTAAATACATGTTAATCATTTAATTATATTTTTCTTACTATATTAAATACACTTTAAAAACTTTAAATATTTCTCTGTGATTTTTATAAAATAATCTTTAAAATTCTTAACTTTAAAATAACTAATTTAATTCCAAATATTATTATTTATGTTGCAAATTTTTTCCCATTTTTAAAATAAAAAGCTCAAAAATTAAACTATTCAACAATTATCCCACATATTTATTTTTATAATTTTCTAATTAATTTTTCTCTAACTTCCATAAATAATCAAATTCAATCATTTAATTTTATTTTTTAGTTTTTGAAACTGATTCAATTATCAGTAATTTTTCTAGTCCTTATTCTAAATTTTTTTTATTAATTCCCAATTATTATTATTACTTATATTAATCGTATTATTCATCTTATTATAAGTATTAAAAATGATAGTCATTTTGATTTTTTTAAAAACTTTTTAAAACACTTTATATTTTTTCACCTGTAATATTTTTTTATTATTTTTATGAATTTTCTTCTTAAATTTAATCTTTTTCTTCTAATTTTACATAAGCGTTAAAATTTTATTTTTATTATTTTTATTTTTACTCATATTATTCTTAAATAATTTTTATATCTTTCTATATTTCACCTGCTTTTTTATAATTACTATATTAATTTGTATTACTTGTGAAATCACTTAATCTAGTTTTTTACAAGGCATCAGAAAATTAGTATGATTATAATTAATTGTATTATCTTCTTTATTAGGGGCTTTTTATCTTACTTTAAAGTGGTGTCTTTACTTATAAACATTATAAACTACTTTTTCCTTTATAAATAATTTTTTCGTAGGGCTTTTAAAGTCTAGGCAGAGAAAAACTTTCATTTATGCTCCATTTTTTTTCTTAAAATATAATGTTTATAATAAAAAAAAAAAATATATATATATAATTATATTGTGTCTTAATTTCTTATTTAAAAAGCATTATTATTATTACTTTCATCTTAACTTTTTTAATATCTTTAAGTTTTCGTAGATTCTAGTAATGGAAGCTCTTTTTTAGATAAATTTATTCTTTTGCTGCTTTGATGATTATAAGTATATGTTCGAATTTTTTCAATTTTTTACTCTTTTTTTCTTTAACTTTAAAATTCATTTTTTTATTTATTTTCATTTTAAATTTCTTCTTTTTCATCAATTTCATGAATTTCCTAAATTTCCTAAATTTTTGTATTTACCTTTTTATTATAAAACTAACTTTTACCATAATTTTCTTTTATCTTATTTTAAATACTATTTTTATCCCCTTCTTCTTCGTCATTTTTTTTCTTATCAATTTAATTATCATTACTTTATTTTTATATTTTTTATTAATTTTACTATTGTTTTAATTTAGGCGAATAACTTCTAGCCCCACTTTAATTATTACCTAAATATTTATTTTTCGGTGCCAAAACACTTTTAATTAAAAATTTATCATCTTATTTTTCCTTTTATTTATTTTTTAAATTGTCTTCTTTTACTTTCTATAAATTATGAATTTTTTATTTCTAATTTATATATTGATTTTTATTTTGTTATGGCGAATAGAAATTTGGCTTATTTTATTTTGCATTCTTTTTTTAATCTTAATTATTCTTATTCACATTTTGTTAATTTACTACCATTTTACTTATATTCTAATCTTTTTTTTATAAATTCTTTTTATTTTATATATCATCTTGCTCCATATCACTAGACAAATGACTAAGATTTTTAAAAATAAATTAATAAAATTAGATATAAATAAATAATTCTTATTATTTTTATATACTCCATTAAATTTATTTAACTATTTAAAAAAGAAAAGTTTTCACTATCAGCTTATTCAAATTGTTCCAAAAGTGTTAATTCAGGTGAAATTACTTATAAAGAATTATCTACTGATTTTTTTTACTTCTAATTTTTGTTGATTATTTTTTTATTTTTAGTATTTTGTATCAATTTTTTCTTGAAAGGTAATTATTTACCTTTATTTTATTTATTTACATTTCTTACATTCGTTTTTATATTTTTTTTTTTAGCCTCCATTATATGAATTTATTGTATCAGTACATTTGCAACTCCTTACTCTAAAAGCTTTTAAGCTGAAATTTTTCTAGTTGTGTCGATTTATATTTCTTATTAATTATCTTAAAATTATTATTATTAAATATTTTAACTTTTATTTAAATCTTTTTCTTAATTTTTTTCGAGATCGCTTTTATTTTTTTCCTCATTTTTAGAAAAATTTGTCTACCCATTTACTAATTCTTTTTCTTTATCTTTATTCGAATTTTAAAAAAAATTAAAAATTTCATCCAAAATTTTTTGACTTTAATCTTAGCTGGGATTTTTAATCTATTAATTAGTATTTTAATCCTCAGAATTTTAGTTTATTTCTTAATTTTATTCACATATTGCTTCCAATTGTTTAAAAAAATGTTTATTATATTCATTATCTTAATCATCAATATAAAGAACAGCATTTCTTCTAAAATTTAAGTAATTTTAAGCATTTATATTTAAGTTTTCACTATCTTTGATATGGTTATTATTTTAAATAGATATTTAATTATTATGGTTATTTTATTCTTCATTTTCTTTATTTTTAATTTATATTAATATATTTTTATTAAAACAATAATTAAAATGATTTATATATATATAAATTATAGTTATTTTAACCTTCGATTTTATCTATAAAATCTACCTATTTTTATTAGTCAAATTACCTATCATCCAAATTATTATAAGATTAATTTGTTGAGTTAGAATTCAATTTTTCAAGTTTTTAATTAAATAAATGTTCTTCGTATTCATCAAATAAATCTTCATCTTTATCATTTTCTTACAAATCAGGCAAATTATTTGCAATTTATTTGTCTATTGAATAAATAGAAAATATTAATAATATTTTAATATGAATATATTTTCAAAAATATACCTTTTAAACTTAATTTTTTATTTAATTTTTCCCGGGTTTAAATTTCTCTCAATAATTTATTTAACATTTATTATTTTCTTAGCTAAAAATGTTAAAATATTAAATTTAATAATGTAATTTATTTTAAAATTTCTTCTGTCTTTTTAAAAAAATTTACATTTTCTATATCAAGCTCTTTTAGTTGTTTATAATAACTTTTAATTTAAGCTAAATTTTATTCTTTTGAAAAATTTTAATTACCACTATTCAAATAACTTTAGATATTTTCTAAAAGTTCATCTAATTATTTATTTTTATCATTTTAATTATTTTAATTTTTTTTAATTTCATCCTCGGCAAATTAATTTAATTTTTACTATTATTTCTAATTTCCAAACTACTTCGAATTTTATTATAAAATTTAGCTTAATTTCAATTTTTAACTTTTACCTTTAATTTCTTAATCATTTTTTTCAAGTTGATTTTCAATTTTTTTCAAACTTTAATTTTAATTTTAACTATACAGTTACTTTCGATATTAACTCTTAATTAATTTTTTATCTTATAAATTTGATAGCTTATTTTAATGGTCATTTTATAAATTTTACATAATGTTTTTGTTATAACTTATAAATAAATTTTGTAAAATTTATTTTTCCTTCAATTTTATCATTCTTTTTTAATATTTTATCTACATTTACTATTCTGGACTTTATTATGTATCTATAATAGTAAAATAATATAAATTTTATATATAAAAAAATTTATATAAATTAGTAAGGCTTTTATATTAAATTTTCGTATAAAGTTACCATTTTAATTTATTTGTTTATTTTATTAACTATCATCTAATTCATATTGATTTATCAAATATTCTTATTCAGAATCACTTGAACTAGATTCTGTATTTAAACTTTACTAATGTTATTTTTGAATTTCTAATTTATTTAGCAAAGTTTTTTCATTAAATTTTCCATTAATTAGCTATTCTATAAATCATATTTAAATCAAATTGGTTTAACATAAATAATTTTAATAAATAAATAGCTTTTTTTAAATATATAATGATTAAATGATTATTTAAAGCTATTAAAATACCATTTTGTAAAAATAAAACTGAGTTAAGTGGTGTATCAAAACTTTATTTATCGCTTTAAAATTCTAAAGGAAAACTAAATAATATTTCATCTTTCAGTATACCATCACTTAATAAAACGCCATATTTAAAATCCAGATCTATTTAACCATTTTACTTTTCATTTTATTTTTCATTAAACTATCTCATAATTTCTAAAATATTACTAAATTGATACTCATTTTTCAGAAAAAAATCATTCTAACTCATTTAATTACTACTGTATTAATTTGTATCTGAATCTTTATCACTTTCTTACTATATTTTATAATTTTAATCGATTCTTTCACCAATATTTTTTGTATTCATGTCAAAAATCTTATGAAAAATAAATAAAATTAATTATTTTAAAATTTTACATTAAATTTAGAACTAAAAAGATTAAAAAAAATTAGTTTACATCATTCAAATTCTTTGACTCAGCTATCTGGTTTTTTACGAAATCTTGAGCTATTTTTCTTATTAAATTGAAAATTTTACGAAAATCCTGCAAGTTTTCATCCTAAAATTTATCGGAAATTTGTTTTAAATATTATTTTTTAAATTTGTATTTTTATTAATCAGCTTCAACCATTTAATCATAAATTATAATTTATTTTTTTAACTCGTTTAAATAGGGATAATTTTTAATGCTCTATTGTTTGCTTTAATTGTACCAATAATAAGGTTATTAATCTTTTATTTGTTCATCTTTTAAATAATCGTCTCCTTACAAATTTAACTTTCTAAACTCCCAGATACCTTCCCCAGATTCTAAGTCCTAAATTTCTTTTTAAATTACAAATTCCATTATAAAAATTAGTATATGAACCTTAAAAAAAAATTAATATTTTCAGACAAAAAATCATTAAAATTTAAGTGAAATCTTATATTAAAAATTACTTTATTAAAGATAATTTTATATATTTGTAAAGTTTTTTAAAAAAATTTACATATTTATACATATATAAGTTACATATATATATATAAGTTAATGTTATAAAATTTTAATTTTATTTACCTATTCAGGAATCTTAAGCTCTAAATTTTAGGCCAAAACCAAAAGATAATCGTCAGAGATTTTTATATTATCTTATATAATTTTATTTTTTACCTACTATTTAAATGTTTTTATCTTATCCATTTAAGATTTATCTTGTTCATAACCTTTCATGAAATCATTTTAAATAAACTAAATTTTTCCGTCCTAAATTTTATAAACTTAATTTTGGTCTATTTTTTCGTTTTTTTTTTATTTATCAATACCAGAATAACTATTTTTTAAATTTTTAGAAAATTTATAAAAAGAACTAATTTCGTGCTGATTTGAATCGTTTTAATTCGAACTAGAATTGTTTAATTAATTGATAGAAATTTCGGCTAAAAATATAAAATTAATATATATATATAATAATATATATTGGATATTAAACTTTCATAAAAATTGTGTAAAAATTAAAAATTACTGCTCTACTCGTTTAATAATTGTCTAGATTAATTTTCTTAATTTTCCTCTTATTATTTTTGCTTCTTTTATTTCATTTAATTTCTCAATATTGTAGAATAATCATTATTTTTCCTTTTAATTTATATTCTATTTTAATCATCATTTTACTATTTTTACTAATTCAAAAGAAGGTTTATCTCAGTTATACTATGAATAAATTCGTCTTTTTTTTCTTTTTCTATCAGCTCTTATTCACTTTAAATTAACTATATTTAGATAAAAATAGCTAATAATTAGATTTTAAATACAAGTATATAATATTAATAATATAAATACATTTGAAGACATTTAATTGGTAGATTCTTGAATTTAAGTATTTTATTTATCACTTTAATTTTATATTTCTAAAGTATTTTTAGAAGCTAATTTTATATTTTAATCCTATATTTTTTATTTTTAAAATTCTTATTTTAATCTTTCTTATTCGGCTTTAATTTTTTTTAACTCATCTTATTTTTGTTAAGTTTTGAAATCATTGCTAACTGTCTAAACATCATAGGTCTAATACCTTTCTGCTGTTTAATATAGCTATAAATTGGGATTTTCTTCTAATTCTTTTTCTTTTTCCAACAAAATTTCTTTCATGTCTATATAATGTTCTCTACCTAAGTTATCCTTATTCAAAATTAATCACATAGATAAGTAAATTTAATTATATTTCAATATAATAATTATTATTATTGTTATATAAATTTATATAATAAAATAAATAATTATAATAAAATGATATACCATAAACTTAATTTAATAATAATCTTCATTGCTTTAAAAGTTTAATTCGCATAAGCTGTTTTCTTATTCTTGTAATTGTTATTTTTCCAAATCTAATAAATATTAAACATATAAAAAGCCTGGATGAATCATAATTGATTTTTAATTCTCTATATCTACATAAATTTCTCCTTATTTATTGTCTAAAATTAAAGATTAAAAGTTATAAGGTAGCTCCAAATTCATCCAAAATCTTCCAATCCAATATAATTAATGTTCACTACTATTTATATTTAACTAAATAATATAATTAGCTAACTAATCTGGATCTTGTCTAAAATAGTCATTTTTTTTTTCAAAATTTTATTTAATCTAAAAATTTAAAATAATTATAATATAATTTTATATAATATAAATATATTAAAAAATTTATAAACATACAGCTTTTATATCTTCTCCGAATTTTTCATAATAATACTAAAAGGCCTGCAAAAAAATCATATCTTATTCCAATATTTCTTATTTATCATTATTATTTTAATCTTAATAAATAGGCTTATCTTTTGTATATACTTATTAAATTTTTGATAAATTTTATATTATCCATTAAAATTTGCTTGATTTATAAATTTAAAACTAAAAGTTTTGATTAAATTTTTTTTCATCATTTGCCAAATTTTCTATAAAACTGTAGTTTTTACCATGATTATTATTAATATTATAATTATTTTTATAATTTCCATCATTACTATTAACACTTACTATGGATTACATTTTTTAATATGAATTTTAGTAAATTCGACTGTCATGTCCGTTTTTTATTGCCAAATTGTTAATGAATTAATTATCCATGTCTTTTTTATTCAATAAATTACCTGTTTTATTTTGATTTTATTTTTAATCTCTGGTTTGTTTTTTGTATTGTTTAATCAGATTTTTTAAAAATACTTGTAATTCTTCGTCACTTAAAATTTTTTCTAATTAATTTGAGTGTTTCTATTATTTATTTTCAATAGGGCTTTCAATTCTATGTCTAGAAGTATTTTTTTAATTTTCAGATTCTATAAAATCATATTTTTATGATGTTTTTAACTGAAACTTTTTTTTTGCCATAATTTTAAATTTTAATTTTAAAGTATCTACTATACATTACACTTCACTGTTTAGTTATTTCTAATTATTTAGCTTATTGTTAAAATTAGCATATAATTCGCCATAAATATTTTAAAATTTTAAAATATTTGGATGTCTTATTTCAACAAGGCAGCTATTTTTATTATAGTATACTATATTTTGATTTGGATCCCACTCTTTAACCTACATTAAATTTATTAAAATTAAAATAAACTCAACCACTGTATATTATCATGTGTGAACATTATGAATATTTAAATATAAAAATAAAATATCTTATAATAAAAATAATTGTATGTAATATATTTTTATGATATATAAAAGTATAGTAAATTTTTTACCCATTCATCTTCTAATTAATTTTAAGTAAAAAAATAAAGAAGTTCTGCAAACTATTCGAACTCTTAAACATTTAGCACTCCAAGTTAATTTGCAAATTAAAATATCTCTTATTTAATTTTTTATTCATAACTTTACTTTTAATTATTATTACTTTTTATATAAAAATGAGAAGCTTTTGAATTTTTTTATTATAAAATACTTTAATTAAAATTTTAACTATGATTAATAATATTATTAAATTTATCCATATTATTTTTGCTGGTAAATCTATTGCTACTTTTATTTGGTAAAAATTAAGGATTAGAGCCCAATTCTACAACTTTGTTGATATTATTATAATTCGTTGAACCTTCTTTATTTACTCTAAATTTATTATATTGTTTAAAATTAATTTATATTGAAATTAAGATAAAAATTTTTATTAATATATAAAACTTTACTATATTAGTTGTTATATATAATATTTATTATTTACGACATTATTATTTATATTTATAATGATTTCTTCTTAAAATTGGTATTTTTTTTTTATTTTTAAAATAATATGAAATTATCCAATTTTTATATATTCTCAAATGTTGTAATTATTTCAATATTCTGTCGTTATTTTATGGTATTTTTAGTATTTTTTTTTATGTCAGATTTGTCTTTTTTGCTTCTAATAAGTTTTTATAGTTTTTTGTTATTTTTTATTATAATAATTTTTTTATAATAATATTCTAATATTATTTCCAACAAATACGAAAATACTAATAATAAAGAAGTATAATTTTGAAAGGAAATAAATTTATAGATAAAACTTCTATTTCAATTAATATTAATGAAAAAATAATAATAAAAATATCACTACATTTAAATAATATAAGGTTTTCTAATTACTTGAGAAATAACATAAATAAAAAATAAATTAAACTCTAATAAATTAAATAAATAAAAAAAAATTAACAATCATCACTGTAATAAGAAATATTTCTCCTAAAATAAAAACAAAAAAAAGAAAATTAGTAAATAAAAAAAAGAAAATCTGAAATTCTTCTAAAAACCAGCCTAAAATATAAATTTAAAAAAAGAATCATTACATTATATTATTTATAACTACGCTAAATATATAAAAATTAAGTAAGTATTTATATCAATTATGAAAGATCTTCTCTCAAATTACATAGTTAAAAATTCCACTACAAAATACGGAATGTTTTCTAAGCCAGGAAAGGTAATTTCCCAAAAACAGGAAATTTAATTTCAGCAAGTAGAAAGGCAAATAAAAGAGTAAAACAAATAGAGTGATTCTAAAAAATTAGGTACTAATAAAGAGGATGAAGACTAATAAAATGCAAAATATCTGAATAAAAAAAGAAAAGAACTTTTTAATAATTTTAGAGTAGAATTTGACGATCCTAAAGAAATTGAAATAATTTAATAATAACAAAAATAAGGTGCAAATATTCCTTAAAGAATTGGCTTTATTCCTAGAAGTTTAGCTTAAAAAGTTATAGAGTAAAAGTAAAAACATAATAATAATAAAAATAGTCTAAATTAAAATATAAGTGGTAATAATTGTAATTAGTAAAATAATTAAGAATAATAGGATAATTCAAATCCTTAAAATTTGAAACTTTTTATGGAATAGAAATAAAAGGAAAGAGCATTAAATAAAATTATGACTTAAAGTATGGAGCCATTTACAAAATAAACTTCGAGAAATTATAGAGAAGAATTGAAGGTAATTAAATTTATATTAAATATGCATAATAAATCTTTTCATAAAATATATGAATGACTTTTATTTGAAAATATTTTAAATTTAAATTATTAATTTATTTTATAATTATAATAAAAAAATATAGATAGGAAGAAGCCAAAATACAAGACTTGGTCCGTAATAATATGATCCTAATTATAACCAAACAGAAAGGTATAAATAAAAATTTAAATATTTAAATTTTTATGATTATTAGAACATACAATAATTAAATAAAAAGAAATTAATATTCTAAAATAACTTTTAAAAATATTTTTAGAAAACTTGCAAAAAGTATCTAGGATTTCAAAAAAATCCAAACAACAACTTAGAAAACTCAATAATTATTAGAAGAAAAAAAGTAGAAGATCCAATAAAAATTATAAGAGTAAGATTTCAATGCCAATAATTAGTCAACAAAAAAAACTAATTCTACAAAAAAAAAAAAAAGTGCGCAGAATTTTCAAACGCCTTTAAAAAATTAAAAAAATTAAAAAAATTTTCAAAACTTGGACTCTTTAAACCCAGACAACATAAGTTTAAATACAAGTGCTCCAAACTAAAATTTACAAGAAAAAATCGAAAAAAACAAAAAATTACTAAGTCAAAAAAAAAGCCTCGATAAAAGTCAAGATTCTGAGGAATTTTCTTTATATTAAACCGATAAATAATTTATTCATTTTACAGCTAGTCCGAGTTCTAAACTAAAAAAAACATTTTAATCTCAAAAAAATTAAGGAAAATCTTTTTATAATTCATTTTATAACAAATCTTTTTATGATAAAACTGACTATGATATCAGAGATGAATCTATAGTTAAAAAAACTATTATTGGCCCCTAATTTCATAAACGAGCTGGAAGGTAAAATTAAAAAATTATAATTAAAAAAATAAAAATTAAATATTAAATAAAAAAATGAATAAATAATCTAATAATAATTAAAAAACTTTTATATACATTATTCGTTCAAAGATAAAATAATAAATATTTATATTTAAATTTAATTTAATTTTTATATGTATAGAGTCAAATAAGGGTCAATTTATGATTCGGGATAAAATGTTAACGAAAATAGGTTTTATTTATTAACGGACACCGAATTTACAAATCCAAGGCCAAAAACTATGAATTACAAAATCGATAAAAATTTACCTAGAGAAAAAAGAGAGTAAAGTCTATAAAGTAAAAAAGTAAATGTAGATTTTAAATATGATATTGCAGAAAACTTATCAAAAAAACATTGTAAAGTTTTTAAATTTGAAAAATATAGACCCCATTAAATTATTAAAAACAAAGCCACTTGTTTAAATCAAGCATTAAATTATTACGATTTTGATGCATATTAAAGTTAAGGTTCATAGGTATTTAAAAGGTAAATATTATAAAAGTATAAAAAGCATAAAAATTATATAAAAGTATTTTTAATTTACCAAATAGTAATTTTTTAAATAAAATAGGTTAATAAATATTGAGTTTTATTTATTTATATTTAAATTATATAACTTAAATTAATTTTTTAGCTATAAATGTGCAAGGTCCAGTTCAGTTAACTACGATAAATAAAAAGGAAGGGATGAACCTTCTTATTACGATATGGCCTTTAACAAGCCAAATTATTTATGTTAAGGAGAATTTTAAACCTAAAGAAGTAATTATTTAAGGTCAACGAGTCAAAATTTTTATTAAACAGTTCAAGGCCCATTTACCCCGAAATCTCCTGTTAAAATTTAAAATGAAAAATAATTTTCTAAAACGCAGTTTTCATTTAGAAAAACTTCTTCAACATTAAATCCTCAAATTTCACCAAAAAGAAAAGTTAATGGAGGTATTTAGTTTTAGGAAAATTAAAATTTATAAGAATAATAAAATTAAAATTAGCAATAGGAACAATTTTAACAATATTAGTAAAAATAATCATAGTAAAATTTAATTCCTAATTTATTAAACAGTTAAAAAAATTAAAATAATCAAAAATTCGAAGAAGTTGACTTAGAATTATTACCAGTTAAACCCAGATAAACTGGAATTGACTTAAATGATGAAAATGACACTGATTTTTTTTAAATGGATTTCAGAGATTTTATGGTTGAAAAAAACGCTAAATCTTCAAAAAACAAAGATATATATTTTAAAAATATGGACTAAAATAAAAAATAAGAACTTTATTAAGTTTTATAAATGAGAAATAAATTTATAGACAAAAAATTTAATGAATTAGAATCTGAATAGGTTTAAGCTTAAAAAAATTAATTGGAATAGATGTTTAATTAAAATGCATTATATTGAAATATATACATTTAAGTTTATATAAATGTCTACAAAAAATTTTTATTTAACATTTTTTAAATTATTTATGAAAAATTTTATACTAAATATATTCATTTTATTATTTATCTTAATAATATTTAGAGCCTATATTTTTTTTATTTTCTTTTTTTAAAATTTAATTCTCATAAAAATGAAAATTAAATTGGTAATTTAATTAAAAGTACTTCATTATTTAAAGTAGAGTTAATAATTCTATTCTGTATTGGAATTAAATAAAAAATAACATTTCTATTCAAGTGTTTATTAATTAAAACAATCTATCATATTTTTTAAACCATCAATTTTTGTATTAAATTTCAACCTAAATTACAAACAAATTAAAACTTTTTAACAATATAATTATTAAATATAATAAAATAAAAATAAATAAAAATAAACAAATTTATAAATAAATTTAGAATTATGTAAGATATTAAGGAAAAAAGTTTCCCAACAATTTCAATTAATAATATAAATAATAGTATTTCAGTTATATCTGGCCTCAATGAATCAAATAACAGTTTAAACAACGAAGATAAAAGATTTTCTAATATTTTACAATAAAATTAGGATATAAAAGGCATTTTAAAATCTAAAAAAATAAGTGAACAATCATAAAATTAAATTTTGAAAAAATAACCATATTAAAAAGATACCACTAATTAGAGTGCTCGTTTATCTAAAAATACTAAAAATAATTATTAATAAAAAAGTATAGATTATAAAAATAAAAGTAATTTAAATGATTAAAGCCTAAATTAAAATAATAGTTCCTTACCAAGTTTAAAAATAAAATCCGAAACTGCATTAAAAACATACAATTTTAAATGTGATTATAATAGTAGTGAAAATGAAGAAGATGAAGAAAGTGAAAATATATTAAATGCAAGCATAAATTAATTAATATTAAACGAAAAATAATCATAAAAAAACCAATATCAAATCCTTAATTAATATTCTAAAACCGGCAAAAATTCTAAAAAATAAAATTAATATCAAACATTAAATATAATGGATTTAAGTAATTAAAGTAAATCTCAAAAAGAATAAAGTTGGATTTTGGTAAAAATATATTAGAAAAATTATTCTCTTAAAAAATTTATTTTAATTTAATTTAAATTCTTTTAATTATTCTATACAAATTAATTTTATTCTAATATTGGTAATTTAATTTATTAATATAATTATCAAAAAAATACATAGAATAATATGAATTGTGATGAAAAACTAAAGTAAAATATTTTCACTAGGCTTCAAAAAGAAAAAGCAAGAATTTCTAACCTTTCTTTAGAATAATATTCAGAAATAAATCGTTTATAAGTAATTTTTAAAAATAAATATACATAATTCAATTTCTATTATATATAATCTTTAATATATTTATATATATATTTTATAGCCTAGAAGCTCTATTGATTATTTACCAGATTTAGGAAAACAATATAGAATAAAAGAACCTTTTATATCTTAAAAAAATATAAATTCTATTAATAAAGTAAAATATACATTGTATGAATATATTAAAGATTTAAAATTGAAAAATATTAAAACTAAATTTAATATAAAACTTTTTAGCTTCTTTTAAATGAATAATTAAACTAAAGTTAATAGTCATTAATAAACAGTCAAAAATCCATTAAATATTTAAGTATAAATAATTTAGATAAATATGATGATAAAAATCAAAGTATAAATTCAATAAGTAAAAACTCATCTTCCAAATAAATTAAAAATAATAACTAAAATCCTACATTTTTTGGAAAAAGAAATCTTATTATACCTCCAATAAATAACAGTAATAATAAAAGCATGTAAAAAAGTTTAAATTAAGGATATTAGTAAACAAAATCAGTTCCGTATATTTCAGATTTTGAAGGAAATAGTTATAATAATAATTTAAAATAAAATTTGGGAAATTTTAGTAATAACAACATTTTAAATGGGATTTTAGATACCACCTAAAAAAATCATAATAATTAAACTTTATCATAAACTGATTTCTCTATTAATGACGCTACAAAACAAGATCTATTAAGTAATAATAAAAATTAAATAAAATTATATATATATAAAAGTATATATTATTATACTTTTAGTTTTAGTAAATTAATTTATTAATTTTTAATTATTTAAAGATATGTAGTTAGCCCATAATAAATTTCAAATTAAACAAATTAATTTTAATGAAAATAGTAGGCTTAAAAAGGTTAATGAAAAGGTACTTTAAATAGGCAAATAAAATGAAGAAAAGCTAAAAAAAATGTAAAATACTCATATTTTCGAACCTCTTAAAAAATTGTAATCAAATATGTCATAAAAAGAAAAATAAATATAATAATAATCATTAGACAACCTAAATTTGAAAAAAAAAGATTCAAACAGTAAAAAATAAAAATAATAAAACTGAGATTTGAGTTTAAATTAATTTTTTAATAAATTTTTAAAGATAATTTTTTTTTTAATATTTTTTAAATAATTTTTTTTTATAATTTCATTAAATTTGATTTGATTTTTTTTTTTAAATAAGTTTAAACTCTTATTAAATAAAATGAGTCCTTAAATGACGATAATACTCATTTAGTACACTGGTATTAATAAAGTGAATAAAATAGATAATCATGGAAACCATCTGCTAGGTAAAATGCATCAATTTAAAAAATTGGAGAATTTGCATATTTATTGGGAGGTTTAGGAGTTTAAAAAAGTACAGAATATTCTTAGGTGTAGAGATATGATACAGGTATACAAATTTATAAATATAAATTAAATAATTTTTTGTTATAATTTTTTTTTTTTGTATTTTTTTTAATAATTAAAAGATTAAAATATTTGGGAACCCATACAAAATTCAGGAGAAATTCCAAAATTTTCTGTTTAAGCTGGAACAATGCACAAATATATGAAATAATATCTGTTAACTTTTGGAGGATTATTTAATACTCCAATGGAGGAAGCTAAAGAATGTAGTAATCAAATATACATATTTGATACAGGTATTTAATATATAATATAAATAATTGTCAAATTTAGATATCCATTCATTATATATATATAATTATTTATATATACATTTTATATTAATTTATGTATGTTTTTTTTTTTAGATTATAATAGTTATAAATAAATTCATGCTAACTCTATATTGCCCCTGCCAAGGCGATATCATTAGTCTTTTGTACTTTAAAATTCGCTTGTAATTCATGGTGGAATTAATAATTACGAATAAACAACAAGTGAACTATGGTATTTCGATATGAATGTTTAAAGATGGACCGAAATCACAGATAGTATTGTAATTGATAAAAATAAAAAATAAATTTTAAACTAAAATTTATCACCAATTACGACCCCTTACAAAAATGGAGTACGTTCCCATAAATGTGTGCCTGTTTTTCATTAAGAAAGAAGAGATTATATAAAAATTTTTTAGCCTCTTTCAAAAATGGAATAAGCTAATTTACCTGGAAATTAAGGTAATAAAATGATGAGCAGTTCTAGACATAAGAAAGTTATTCATTAAGTAATTAATATTATTTTAAAATTAATAAAAAATTAATAAATTATGCTAAGTATTATAATTTAAATATTTTTAGATAAAATAAGAAGGAATTTATTTTTTTGGAGGTATTGATGGTAATGATAATTTATACAGTGAACTCATTATATTAACTATGGAAAGTAAAATTCCTTAATGGAGGATAGTACACGCAGATGGAATGTATCCTGAACCTAGGTAAAGAAAAAATTATATTTATATATCATTTATTTAATATATAAATGAAAATTAATTTTACATATTAAAAAATTATAATTTTATATAAACTGAAATTATTATCCTTTAAAGGTATGACCATGCAATGGCATTTTGTCCAATTATAAATTCTATCATAATTTATGGAGGAAAAAATGGTGGCTAAATAGAAAGGTGTTTAAATGATATTGCAATATTAAAACTTTCAAATATGTAATGGCAAAAAATCACATATTATGGTTAAATGCCTGTAATTAATTTAATTATTATTTTTTTAAAGTATACTCTCATTCTCCAAAATAAAAACAATTGATTATTTAATTACTTAATTTTTAAAGAAGATTTATAAATCAAATATTTTTTTTTTATTAAAATTAATTAAACAAAAATAACGACATATTAAATTATTAATAAATTTGAATAAGAGACAATTTTTTAAATTTAAAAATTCCTATATCAGTTTATAATAAAAATTAGATTAAAATTAAAATTTATTTAAAGATCCCAAGGGCTGGACATTCTTGTTTTGTAGTGGACTCAAAATTATTAGTTTTTGGCGGATACAACAGTGAAGGACTAGTTGGAAACCATATGGATTAGCTAGAACTTGGTAAAATATATAAATTTATATATATATAATTAAATCTTAAAAATTTAATTTAATAATTAGTAAAGTATATAAAAATTTTATTTAGATAAAAAACTAGTAGCTCATTATTAAACTTTAAAAAATGATGAAAATGAAACCCAGTTTCAATTTAATGATAAAAATTCATTAGATATACCATAAAATTTTAACGCATTACAACTAAAAAAGTAAAGTTCCATAAAATCTTTATAATCACCTTTAAAATCTATTTTCGTTAAAAATCCTAGTAAAAAAGATGATCATAACAAATCAGTTAAATTTGCAGTATAAGAATAAAATTTATAGTAAGATTATATAATTGAAGATGATGGAAATTAATAATAAAATATAAATTTTAAAGTTAATATTAATAATAAAAAACCATCCATATTTAATAGTGATAAGTAAAATAATTAAGATGATTCCAGTGAAAATTAGTCTGATAGTGAAGTTGACGAATAAAAAATTAAAGAATAATAATTATTGTTAAAAAAATAAAGGCTTTAGTAAATGTATTAAGAAACTAATTACATTCATAATGTTAAAATTACTTAAGAGGAAAATATTAAAGAAAATAATGGAACATAAGGATTTAAAATTTAAACTTTATCATAAAATAAATAAAGAAATACAAATTCCACAAATAAAGAAGTTATTTAGAAATTTTAGTAAAGGAAAAAATATATTGAACATATTTTAAAAAATGGGAATTTAGATTTCGAAAGGTATGAAAATTATCAAAATAGAATAGAAAATTCAAGCTACAAATTCCCTCATATTTAAAAATAAAAAAATAATATTCAATGAATTTTAATCTAAATTTATTTTTAATTCCACAAAAAATCATATTTTTAATTTATATATATTTTAAATATTAATCTTTTTCAATTTAAATTTAAATTTATTTATAAAGAATATACTTTAAATATATAAAAATAATATATATCTATTTAAAAACAAAAGTTAATAAAAATTAAATTTTAAAAATTTATACTAATTTTTTTCGAAAATCAAATATTTTATATTTAATGATTTATTCTAAATATTAACTTTTTGAAAATTTTTATTTTAAAATTAGTTTATTTCAACAAATAATTTTTTTGATTTCATTAAAATTTTCCATAATATTATCACATATTTTATCTAAAATATCATCATTTTATAAATCTTATTTTATTAAAAGTTATTCTTTTTCGGTGTTCATAATTTTTTTATATAAATCCTGTTATTTTTGCATTTATTTCTAATTTTAAATTGCCTAAATATAAAAATATTTTTTAATTAATTAATTATTGAATAAATTAATAATAATTTAAACTTATTTTATTAGTTTTTAATTTTACTGAATTTATAAATTTCAATCCTTATTCTTCAGTGTAATCACTATAATTTTAAATTTATTCATTTTTATTTTAATTCTTCCTAAAACTTTTAACATATTTTATTTCTTCTGCATTATTTCCATTTCCCATAATTTTATACAATTCAATGATAATATCAATTTCTATATCATTCAAATCCTAAATATTATAACTTTATTATTTTGAAATTTTATCCCAATCCTCTTATTATTAAATGCCACTTTAGCTTTAAATAAGAGATTTTTAAATATTAGAAAGTTCTAATTGTCCTAATATATCTAGTTTCTAACCAGAACTTAATACATTATTATTATTATTTTCAGACACACTTTCATTTTCTAATATATCTAATTATTATAAGCTTGATTTTTGTATTTTTTTTTCACTATTATTTTCTGAATTTTCATCAAAATTTAATTTTTATTTTTTATATGGATATTCAAATAATTAATCTGAACTCGCCAGTTTTTTGCTGCTACTATCATTATTGTTATTACTTTCTAAATTAAAAGCACTATTATTATTATTCATATTTTAAAAACTGGACTATTTATGAATCATTAAAGGAGAAATTTAATTACTTACTTTTTTTTAAAGCTCAAGTTCTCTCTATTTTTCTATTCCTTTTTTTAGTTTTCTCATTTCTTTTTCTACATTACCTTAATTAAATTTAAATTTAATAAATTAAATTATAAATACTTTTTTATCAAATTAAAAATAAAGAAAAATACTCTGGGCTTTTTTTTTCGTTTTCTTTTATGGGGAACTATTTTATTCTAGATTATCCTCTTTATTATCATCGTAATCCTATTTTTAATTATAATAATAATTTTATTATTATGGTTAATCTTTATCTTATTCATCTTATTATCTATTTTTTTCTTCTAATTCAATTGCATCTAATATATCCACTTTAAAATCTTATTCTGAACCATTTATATTATTATTAATTTAATTATCATCTTATTAATTGTTTATATAAGAAGAAATAGCATTATTCTTTGGGCTTACTAAATTTTTTTAAAAAATATTATTTTAATCTTAATTTGCATTATTTTCTTCGTCATACTTATTGATATATTAAATATTTATTAATAATTTTATAAAATAAAACATTAATATTATATTATCTATTTTATTTTTATACCTAATTACTGAACAATAAATCATCCAATATTTAAATCTTAGTTTATTTTTTATTTTCAGATTCAGAATGTTTTTATAATAGTGGAATTTATTGATCTTCACTTAAATTTTTTTATATTTATTTTTGATTTAAATTTTTGTCATTTATTTAGTTATCTATTTTTGCATCTTCTAAAATATTTTAGCCTTTTTATTTATAAATACTGTTGGTTTTAAATGCTCTTAAAAAATTATCTTCTACATTGGGAGAACTTTTTGTAATTATATTTTATTATGTCTGGTTTTCTCTTAAATATAATAGTTAAATATTAATTAATATAATATATATCACTATATTTAATTATATAAAAAATAATTCATTAATTAGTGTAATTTTTATTTAAATTTTTACTGTTTTGGATCTCCTATTAGAGAGTTTTTCAAAAATTAAAAGTTATCTTACATTTCTTGATCTTATTTTGAATCAATGTTATCTTTTTAATTATCTTGTTTCTATATAGGTTTAATTTTAACTATTTTAAAAAAAAATAACATAAATACATAAATCGATATTTTAATTTAGATTCTTTAGTAGTTTATTAAAATTTAAAAATAATAATAAATACACCTACCTATTAGAAATTCATATTATATTTTTATTTGAAAAATAATTATATAAATATATTAATATTTACTTTCAGCTTTTTAATTGTTAGTCAATTTTTCTAGCGATTATTTTCCAACTGAAGATTTTAATCTTTTATGCATTTTTTCTAATTAATCAAAATCTTAGTTCTCCTCTTTTTCCGTATTATTAATTACTCCATTATTCATTCTTAGTTGGTCAAGTTTAATTTTTGAATCATTTAATTTATTATTTTCCTATTTAGACCTTTTTTATTCTTATTTTTATTATTGTTATTACTATTATTTTTGACTATTTTACTTTAAAATTTAAGCATTTTCTTATTAAATTTTTTAATTTTACATTTAATAATTTTACTACGAAAATTTTTATTCTTCTTTTTTTTAATTTTTTATTTCTGTTTCTAGACTTTCCAAAAAATTTAGTGTCTCTTCTCTTTTAATTGAGCTTTCTGTTTTTTATAAATTATTTGGCAAGTTCAATTATGCCAAAGCGTCTAATCGATTATCGGCTTCATTTTTTTGTTATTGCACCTAAATTTAATTACTTTTTATTTAATTTTAAATTTTATTTATATTTAATGCATCTAATCCTGAATTTTACTAAATTTTATTATTACTATTATAAACAATATTATCTTTTTAAAGAGAAATATTACTTAAACTTAAATTCCCTAACATCTCATTTTTTTAGCTGTTTTAACTATCTTTTTTTTCTGTTTTCTATTAGTTTTATTTTAATTGACTGTTTTATAATTTTATTTGGTTTTTATGCTATAATCTAGGATCTTTTATTTGTTATTCTTTTTTTTCTTTTTAAATATTTTATAAATTTTATTTTTATTATTTTACATCCTATTTATTTTAGTGGCTTTAATTACCTAAAATTTATTATTCTAAATCTTCTGGTACAAAATATATAACTTAATCATTCTCATTTACTTCATTTTTTTGGCTTATTGTATCTTTTTTTTAATCTTATAAATTATTTTATATTTTGTTTAAATGTGGCTATAAATTCAATTGGTCCATAAGGAAATTTCCAGGCAAATTAAATTTTTGTTCTTTTTAGCTCGACTTATTTTAAAAATTATTATTTTATTCTTATTATTATTTTTCTTATATTTATTTAGATTTTTCATCTGTAAGGTTTTTTTAGTTTTTTTAGTCATTTTCATCCATATCAAAAAAAAGACCAGGTACAAAATCATCTTTTGCCTATTTTTCTTCTTTTTTTTTGGAATATTCAATAAATTTATCTCCAAGTCCAGTCGTGCCATTTTTTTTAAGTTCTGCCTTTAAGAATTCGTAATTTTGTTCCATAAAATCTTCAATTTCCTATTCGCTTTAAAACCTTGAATGGGAATATTCACAACTATGCATTTTTTCGCAATTACCTTTGGCGAACAAAAATTTACAAGGAAAATTACTTTTATCGTGCGAAAATACACAGTCTTATTTTTAACATTGCCCCTGTACAAAATATTTACAAAGTTAATTTTTACTTTCTTATAAAAGAGAAGGGTCATGCGAATAAGTGCAGATGGCCCCTTTTTAACAGGCTCCCTTTTTAAAAAATTCACAGGGCTACTTTTTGTAACTAGTAGTTGTCATTTTAAAATTGTTACCTTTATTTTTAATATTTTAATTATTATTTTTATTATTATTATTTTTATTATTATTAATGGCCACATTTTAATTATCATTATTATTTTTACCAGCACTTTAATTTTTTATCTAACTATTATTATTACTTACTTTATTACTATTATTTATTTATTAAGAATGTAATTATTTTTAATCATTAATTTAAGTCTATTATTATTAATTATAAAAATTTTACTTGTTTTCGGTTTAGTCCTAAATTTGACTCTTACTTAAATTATTTTGTTAAATATTCAATTAATTTTAAGCTTAATTTTAGTATTAGTAACTTGGTTGGCTGGGCAATTATTAATTTGGTAAATTTTATTATTAACCAAAATTATTTGTTCCTAAAGAATTCTATACAGTATATTACGGCATGTAAGAATAATTATATGAATTTTATACTTATTTTTATTATTATTATAAATATTATTAATTTTATTGTATATTGGGATATTATAATGGAATGTTTATTTATGCATTTTATTAATTACTATGTATTTATTACTAATTTGGATTTTATTACTATTATTAATAAAGCTAGTTATAAATCCCTTATTGTTATTAATTAGGATATGCTGTATTTTAAGAAATAGAATTAGGTTAAAATTAAAATCTATTTTATTAGTTATAATTTGGGGTTTAATTTTAAATTTGTAAGTTTAGATGTGAGGAATTTTAACTTTAGTTCAAATTTTATTGGTATTAAGGCTAATGTTAATATGTATAACTATTAATGTTGTTCTAAGGAATATTTTAGTATTTTTATTATTATTAATTATCGTTTTATTAGACATTGCTATTATGATAATAATAAACACTACCAACATTATTCGAATTACTTTCATTAAACTTTACTTAAGATTAATTTTCATAATTATTAGGACTATAGTAGTTATTATCTTTTATAGCATTGTTATTAAATTATTGTGAGGATACATAAGGATTTTAAATATTAGAAATTTAATTGTATTTGTAACTTTCATTTTGTTAATTTATATTTTAATCCAATTCTTAATTAAATTATTAAGTAGATTATCCTTAGTTTTTATTATCAGAAATTAAATTTTATTATTAAATAGACTATGATGAGATCTAATTATTATTGCCATTTTTATTTACGTTTTTATTGGTATTTTTTTGCTATTGTTATTTTTATTAATTATTCTACTTAGGTTTTTTTTATTACATTTATTTATTTTATTATGACTTTTCTTCACTTTTATTTTAATTTGCTTATTACTTCTACTTTTACCTTCTTTATTTAGATTATTATTCTAATAATTTTTTTTAGTGAATGTTTTCATTTTAAAAACTTGTTAATTTAACCTCTTTTTTTTTATTATTTTTAGACTTTTGCGTTAAATCCTCATCATCATAAAAATCTATTTCTATATCAGATTCAAGTTCTCCTTCTTCTAAATCTGCCATTTTTTTATAGTTTTTTTTAAAATTATTCAAAAATTTAATTATTTTTTTATTATACTTTGTTTTATTGTTTTCTAGTAAATAATATTTATAAATATTTTATAAGAAAATACAAATTTTATTATACTCATAGTATTATTGAAAATTTTATATATATATAATTATATTATGTAATTAATTAACTAATAAAATTATATGTTTTTTTTAAATGAAAAAGTATTTTAATAATATAGGTTATAAGATAATATAGAAAATTAAAAATATAAAAATTAAAATAATACTTATTATTTAATAAATCTATTAGTATACCATTCATTTACTTTTGTTATTGAATTTTGACTTTAGATGTCCACTTCTATATGCATATTATTTATAACTGCTATTTTATTTTGAAATATCCATATTTAAATTATAAAATTAAGTCTTGTTATTTTTTTTCTTTTTTTTATTTTTAAGATAAATCCTATATTTTCTAATTTAATCCTTTAAATTAAATTCTGGCATATAAAAGTCCCAATTTTTTTTTTATTCAAATTCAAAAAATTAAAAGTAAAAATCATCAATTTATGCTAAAAATTCTTATTATTTATAATAACTATCAATAACAAATTACTTATAGTACTAATAATAATCGATATTTGGTAATTAACTGCTCCATTTATAAGCAAATTTTTAATCATAAGATTAGTTAATTTAAATCAAACTAATTGGTATATTATTCATCGAATTTTATTTGGATGCTAAATTAGATTACACTTATTACACTTACTATATTTAATTTATTTGATTTCCTTTATTTAAATTTTAGTATTATAAATTGGGCAAAAATTGAATATTATTGCTTAATCTGTGGGTTTATACATTATTTTTTATATTTTTAAAGTTTTTAATTGGTATTTAATTTTGCTCTTCATTCTAATTATATACATTTACATGATTATTATTAATATTCTAATTATTTTAATTATTACTAAATTTTAAACTATTAATATTATATTATGACACTCTCCCATTTGTTTAGGGACTGTCTTAACAACCATAATTTAAAAATTATAAGTTTTATTATATTTAATTTCCGCCAATTTAACTATATCTTTATAAAGGTTAATTTTTAGTATGTTATAAACTATACAAATTTTTCATAAATGCGGTATTTCTAAGACTATTTCGATTATTTTTATCTTCAAATATTTCCTAATTACTGTTTTAGATATAATTATTTTTATTCTCATTGATATTAAATACTAAACTATCATCTTAATATTACTATTAAAAATTATTATAAAACTAATTAAAGTTTTAATTTTAATTTTAATTTTAAAGTTAATAAACATTTTTTCCTTTAGACTTTCTCTAAGGAGTTTAAAATATTTCTTGTTAATCGTCAGAAGGCACAGAAATATCATCTCTAAAATGGTAATTTTTTTAACTTTATATTATATATCTTTACATTCTATTTACTTATTATTATAGTAAATTTATTTTATTATCTTGGTTTTTTTGTTTTTATTTAACTATTGTATTTCTCCTTTTATTGTTATTATTTAGGTTAATGCCACTTATTTATTAATTTTCAACTTTAATATTTTAACCTATTTTCACTTTTTTTTTCCCCTAATTAAGCTATTTTCTGTTAAATTGTAAACTGTATTTTTTGTCCTAATTTTTTTTATTTTTATCAAAATACCCATTTGCATCTGATAAATGACTTTTTTGATTTTAAAACCTATTTTAATATTAGTTTAAGGTCTTTATTTTTTCTGGGGAAACATTTTCTTTAAAATCATCTTTTTTATTTTCAGAATATAATGAATCATTAAAATCTTCAGATAATTCATCTTCTTATTTTTTGTAAGCCGATGATGGCTTTTATTAAGATAACGATGGCTTTTTTGGTGTAACTAGTTAATTCAAATCGGAGCTATTTTTATTTACTACGTAATTTTAATTTTTATCCAAACTTAGACTTGCATTTTTTGCGCAAAAATTAACGGAATTTTATTTATTAAATTTATTTTACAAGTTTTTATTACTATTTATAGTTTTTGATTTTTTTGATTCATGCTATTTCAAACTTTTAGAATAAAGTGAACTATGTTATTTTTAAAAATATTTTTATTATATTAAACTATCATTTTATTCTTGACTTTAGTATATACTATTATCGCTGTAATATTTATTTTAAAAGCTAGAATCGCCTTCAGTTCCTTCATATTACTCATTACTACTATCATCAAACTCATCATTTTCAAAATCTAGTTCATTATAGCTATAATACTCTACATTTTCTTGATCCATATCTTAATAATTTTAATTATTTAATTAATTAAACTGATAAATATATTTAAAGTTGTATAATTTCTAATTTTCTTAAATTTCTTTTATATATTTTCTCATATCTGGTTCTTCAATAATTTTTTATTAGGCATCTTATAAAAGCCCATAACCATTATGTTTTATGTCTTCTTTATTTTTATCTTTTTTTTGCTCCGTTAATGAGAATTATTTTAAATAAAAGTATCTATTTTTGTTTATATTAGCCAAAACATTAAATTTGAAAATATTTCTATTCCAATTTTAATTTTATTCTTAAGGCGTCCAGTAGTTATATTTTAAAATAAGCATTTCCTTATTTGGATTATAATTAATTGTTTGACAATTATATTCTATATGGTGTGCAGAATTACAAATAATACAAACCCTATTTATTTCTTTAACATTTGAGTTGAATATATAATTATCTTTAATTAAATGAAATAATTAAAAATCTTTTTTATTTTTCTATAATAAACGTAAAAAATCACTCCTTTTTATGCTAATCAAACTTGTGAAATCGTTAGAAAGAGCTGAAAATCTTAGGTTAAAATATATTAAATTTTAAAATTTTATTTTTATATTTTAGATTATTAGAAAAATATATTTTTAATACTCATGGCTACGATCCGCAAAAAATCCATCTTGACCAAAAATTTCTCCTTCTTTAATAGTTTTACAAACTCTTATATCATTTTCTTGTTCTATGATTTAATAACCTAATTATACCTGTCCTTTTGTAACCTATTTATTAATAAAATAATAAAATTAAATATAGATTATTATTTTTTTAAAAAATCATACCAAATATAATTTGTAGTCTTAATCAAGAATTTTTTCAGAAAAAATAAATTGATTAGGCATATAAAACTCTTCATGAACATAATTAACTAAATCATCTAAGGTTTGCTAACTAAAATGATTCTTTTATAAATAAAAATAATTATATAAATATAAAATAAGCAAAAATTAAATAAATATTTATATAAATTACTTTTAAAATACTAAATTCTTCTATTGGTTTGGAATACCTTTGTTTTTTAATAATTTTTTACATGTTATCTGGAAATTTCAATAAGAGTTAATTTAGTTTATAGTTTTGCTATTAAGTCGAATGTCCCTAATTTAAAGATCTTACGAAGTTTAAAATTTTTCCTTGTAATTCTTTTGTAATATGATTATTTTCTTAAAAAAATCTATTAATTATTTCTAAATCCCTTCTATAAGATTTTGTTTTATTTGACATGTCTTCTAAAATTTAACTAATTCTTGATAATAAAGTACCAAAGATTCCCACTGTAAAAAATAAGCATAAACAAACAAATATTGTTTCTAGATATGTAGAGCCTTTACTTCCTATCAACATTATCTAATAACAATAATCAATATTAAAAAAAATTTGATATATTTAACTTTAAATTTTTTTCACATATATATATTTTTTATAAATATTTTATAAGTATTAAAACATCTAATTTTTCCATTTTTATGTTTTTTTGAATTTAATATTTTTTTAATTTTAATATTTTTTAATTTTTATTTTTTAAATTAATATATTTACTGTAGCTTAAGACCAGTATAAAGATTCTGCATACTTTATACCCCAATCAGACTCTATTATGGGAACTCCATCGCCCGTAGTAGATGTATATACCCATGCTTATTAATCATCAAGTACCTGATATTCATATCTTCCTAAAGTAAAATAACAAATGGCTACTATATGATAAAAAATAAACGCATTCCCTAGTAGTTTTAATAGTTACCAATATTAATATTTATTCCCTTATATAAAAGTTTATTATAAATATTTAAATTTGTAAAAATATATATTGCTATTGTTGATATTGTAATTTTAAAATTAATAGGTAAAATTTAAATTTTTAAAAATAAATATTATTATAGATAGATAGATATTATAATTAAGATATAATAATATAAATAAACTATTATATACCTGTTAAGTTAACCATAATTTACTCTTCAATTCTTTTAAGGAGTTTTTATAAGGTGTATATTTTACCAAATATTGGGGAAATAAGTATATTTTAGTAGAAAGAGCCTGGATTGTAAAAAATAATACTAAAAATAATACCCCAAATTCCCATCATATCATATATAAAAAAAGTTTTTCTATATTTTTTTAAAATTTTTTTCTTATCAATGACTAAATTGCCTTTATTGTAGTAACCTGTATTAAGTCTTATCATTTAACCACATATAAATGTTATTAAACCAAAAACTTGAAAAGTAATCATTGTTCCTTAATAAATATATATTAATAAATAATTATTTTTCAAAATATTTATTTAATAGTACCCCTATCATCAAATGCAAAAAACATAAATACCGAATATTAATATAATAAAATACTAATAAAAATTGCTTCTATCATATAACTAAATAATATTATTGGCTTGGATGGGTCAAATGGCTATGCATTAAATAATTTTAATATTTAGAATAGTAATAATTCAACCCATAAATAAATTTTCCTAAATTGCTAACAACATGTTTATTTATCATTATATTTTATATTGTATGCATCTTAAATTGCTTAATCATTTAAAATTTTATACAAATTTTTTGATTGTTAAAATTAAACTTTCCTTCTGATTTCTGTTTTTTTAATTAAAATTCCCATCTTTAAATTTAAGAAAAAAATAAAATTGTAATTAATTTTTTATTTATTATAAAAAAAAAAAAAAAATATAAAATTTAAAATTTAAAATAATTTAAATGAAATAAATATTTATTTACCTATTCTTTTATTTTCTTTAAAGTTTATAAATAACGAGCATTTTTTAAATTATTTATCATTTTATTTGATAAAATTTGAAATTCTTCTTAAGTCAAACTATCAATTTTAATATGATGTCCTTTATTACTATAATTACTATGTTTACCTTCATTATTATAACCATACCTATAATTAGATTTTTTTAAATTTTTAGCATTTATACTTTTAGCATTACTTCTAATCAATTACATATTTGTTTTTTAATTTTAATTATTATTTATTCTTTGTATAGCTTTATCTTATATTTATTTAATAGAATTTTTTTCATCACCACCATTCATAATATAAATAGTACTGTTTTTTTATTCTAATTTATTTTATTAGCTATTTTTTTGTTATATATTATCAGATATTTTGGGAAACTAAGTAAATTAAGATTCACTATTTTTTCTTATATTTTATTATTCTATTTCTCCTAAATTATTATTGTTACTTTTTAACAATTTATTTTCATAACTTAATAATTAATTAGGATTTGATGGCTCTTATTCATCTAAACTATTTATTTTTTTTTTATGAAATTAATTATATGCTTCCAAAATTTGTTAATTTTCTGAATTTAATTCTTTGCTATGCAATTTTTTTAATCCAGAAAAAGCCATTTCAGAATTATGTTTCTAACTGTTGCTATTTTCTACTTTTATAAGCCTTTATTCCTTAATTTAATTAAATTTTAAATGAATAAATACATTTTTATTTACTTAATTTTAGATTTAAATCTATTATTATTTAAATTATTTATAATACATAATTTTTTTTATTAAATGAACGACTTGAATCAACAAGAAAAAGTTATGACGAGTTTTTTGAGTCCATTGGTGTTTGTAATTCTATATTTTTTTAATGTGGTTCCATTTAATTAAGCTTTAAATTTATGGTTTTTCTAAATTATTATTGTTGTTTTTGAATTTTTTTTGATTTATTTGTATTCTTTTATAATAGTTAGATTTTTAAGAATGTTATATTATTATTCCATAATAATATTGGAAAATTTAAATTCAGTATTATAATATCAAAATTTATATGATAAGATTATATAAAATATTAATATACTTAACAATTATATTTATATTATATATAAGATCAATATAAGCTATAAATTTATAATAATAAAATGATTTTATTATATAATATACGATTAAAAAACATAAGTAGAAAAAAATTTAAAATAATAAATTATTCACATATGTGGGTTTGATTTATATTTTTACAATGCTAAACTTTACATCATAATCGTTTCCTACTTTTTTTTTCTAGAGGCTTATAGCATGAAATTTTAACTAGACTTTTTCTTAAAGAGTGTGTTTTCTTATTTTAATAAATCCATATTACAAATGTCATCAACATTTATTTTATTGTCTTCTTATTATTAATGTTAATCTTAAAATAATATTTTTTCTTTATTTTTATTTTTTCCTAATTTTCCTAACTATGGCTTATTTTAATTTTAATAAAATAAACAATCAAACTAATTTTGTATAGATTCTTTGTTCTTTTTATTCTTTTTTTAATAATTAGAAACTTGGCTCATTTATCTTTATCTTTACCTTAACTTTTTATTATCAATTTCTATCATATACTTAAAATGATCTTTATCAATTAAATCTTTTTCTACTCTTCTT
This sequence comes from Pseudocohnilembus persalinus, assembly GCA_001447515.1. Classification (NCBI taxonomy): domain Eukaryota; phylum Ciliophora; class Oligohymenophorea; order Philasterida; family Pseudocohnilembidae; genus Pseudocohnilembus; species Pseudocohnilembus persalinus. The sequence goes on from LDAU01000083.1 coordinate 149,020, forward strand.
ACAGTTATTTTACGATTATAAAAAGTATAAAGGCCAAAACTGGGATTCATTTTATAAACTTTAAAATAATTTTTATCCTTTTTTTAATTTTCCACAATTTAAAAAATATTGAATTAGGGAAAATAGTGTTTGAAACTTTTTTATTTATCAAAATTAAAAAAATTTAAATTATTATCATTATTTATCTAATTATCCTATATAATATCTTGTATTAATGTCTTATTTTCCATTTTTCTTTTAGAATAATAATTTTTTTTGTTATTTTCCTAATTTTCTAATATCTAAAGAACTTATTATAAACCCTTTATTTATAATTATAAAATTATTTTATGGATATAATGATTTATAAAATATTTCAACACTATTAATATATTTTTATTATAAATTTAATTTAAATTACCATATTTTTAATTTTAGTTTAAATATTATTAGGCGATATATCATTATTATAAATATATTGCTTATTTTATGACTTTAATATACTGGATTCTATATTATAGTCACATATATTATCTTATTATACACATTTAATTTATTGTTATTATTGTAAATTCATTTCTGGAAATTGCTACTTGATATATTATTTTTACGAAAGTGAATCATATTAATTACTATTATTACAATTATTGTGCTTTTTATTATAAGAATAATATTAGCTAACATTTAATAAATTATTGCCACTATTAAAAAATTAAAGATTATTAAGTTTAAATTCATATTAATAATTTTGTTAATTATTAGGAAAATTTTAAAATTTTTAAGATGTATTATATTTATTAATATTATGAATTTTAGGCGGCAAGGGTGAAATTATGTTTTATTAATTTGAAATTTAAGATATATTATTAATATTTTTATCATTTTCATCTGATTATTAATTAAAATTAATATTACTTAAATTACTTTTTTTTTTATTTGTATTATATTATTTTACTAAACTTCTTATTTTATAAGGGGAATTTTAGTTTTAATTAAAATATTGTTTTTTCAATTCATAATTATTAATACTATTTTATGAAAACTTTCTTTTTTATTTATGCTAATCTTAGAAATTAAAATAAAGTTAACTTTATCTTCTATTATATTACTAATTATCAGTTTTTGGACAAGATAATTAATTTTCATAATTTGGAAAAACTGTATTCAATTTATTTTTATCAGGTGATTTTTCTTAATTTATTTATATTATTAACTTATCTTTATGTTATTTTTTATTGAATTTTTCATTTTGCTTATCTATATTCTCATTTTAATTAGCTTGAATTTTATTTTTTCTCGTTTGTTTATTTTATTCAAAAAATAATTATTATATAAATTAATTTTATGTAAAAGGCTTGAAATTGTTATTTTTTTATTCTGAAACATTTAAATCTATTTTATCGTCAAAACTTTTATTAACACTTTATTCCTCTATATTTTATATGCTAAATATATTATTGGATGTCTATTAACCATAAAAGCAATCAGTATTTAGCTATTTTATAAAAAAAAAATAATTAATTTATTAAAAATAACTCGGAAGATTTTAGTTATTAAAATAATACCTTTACGTCTGTATTTAACTTTTTTTAGTTAATTTCATCTTGATCTTATATTAAAATGGAAATTTAATTTTGATCTTTAGAATTTTAAATTTTTTAACTTTTTTCCTATTTTTATTAAATATTTTATAAATTATAAAGCGCTTTATATTTTTTAAAACTCCTTTTCCAGTTTTAAGGAGGAAATTAATACTTTAGTATTATTTTTTCTATATCTGGCTGAAAATGCAATAACTCACACTAATTGAAGTAGTGCTGATAGGAATTACAACTTATATATATTTAAAGAATAATATTTAATAATAAACTTAAAATTTTAAAAATTTTATAATATTTATATAAACTACCTATAACATCTCTATTAAATCTAAAAAGTAGATTTATTAAATACAATTTTATCTTAAATTTCTATAAATTTTTCAAAATCATTGGGAAACTCCTTAATTAAACTTATAAAGTCATTTCTTTATAAAACTTACAAGGTTACATTTTCTTCAACAATAGCCCCAGAATTACAAGGAAAATCTTTTATTTTAAATTTTATTAAAAATTTACTTTTGAAATTAATTTTTTTACTTGTAATAAAAGAAAGTTCACCAAAAAATTATCCTTTACTTAGTTTTTTTAATATTGTAAGCTCATCTTCTGTATTATCTTTTAAATTTTCAATGAAAATAGAAACTGTACCTGTCTCTATAAAGTAAAGGCAAGGGTTTATTTATTACTACTCTTCTTCAAAAATAACTTCATTTTTTGTGAAATTTTTTTATATAAATTTTAAGCAAATTTTTTCCTAAAATTCTCTAGAAAATTTTTAAAAAAATTCAGGAAATTTTTTGATGTATTGAAAGTTACACTCTAATATAAAATTGTGTCTCAAATTTTAAGACAAACTCTAAATGACATAATTTTCTTATTCAATAGTAACATTATTTATTTCATTTTAAAATTTGTACTCCATAAATTTTTTAACTTGTAACCTTAAATCTGAATTTTAAATATTTTTTTTCTCTAAAACTTTGTTAATTAACTCAGTTTCTTTATTTAATTCATCATCTTACGCTTCGTATTAACTTTAGAATTAAAATCAATAGTTTGATATATTTTATTATAAATTATAATTTTTTATTGATTTTTATAATTAAATAAATTATATTTATTATTACTTTATAATTTAACCTATTTAATTAAAAGAGTAAGCAAAAACACCACAACTTATAAACATCAAGACAACCAAAAATGAAGCTTCAATATAATTTGTTGCAAAAATATCTCCAAATCCAACAGTTATCATTGTAGTTACACTAAAATAAAGAGCCCATGAATACTGATAAATAAAAATATTTTTTTTATTATTATTAGTATTTATAATATATAAAAATGTATACCTTTTCTATCCAAGATGTATTCTATAAGTTATTTACTGTAAGCCAATTTTTTTCATATAAATTAAACTTAAATTCGAATTCAGCAAGGCCTTAAAAACAACAAGCAAATATATGCCCCACAATAAAAACAATGACAATTAATTTAAACAGCTATAAACTCTTTTTTATATATAAAATAATTTTAAGATATATTATAGTTATTAATTATTTTACATATTTAGCTTAATAATTTTTTTATGGAATTGCTCCTAAAAAATCTTTTAAAATTCTTAGTAGCTTAGGCCATTAAAAATAGATAAATAAGTTGGCAATTTTGTATTTTCCAGAAATATGAAAAAGGCTATCTAAAATAGGAAGAAGTGATAAAACATCTATAACAAATTATTTTTGCATATAATATTAGGCTATGAAATTTCTATTTTAAACAATAATTCCCCTGTCCTAATAAATATATATAAATATATATATATAATTATTAATGGGTAATCAAACGTTTTATTTATATTTATTACGTAATAGGCAGTGTTAAATTATTTTACTATATTCATTAAAAAAAATAACAAAGTAATATATAAGAAAACTTCGAAATATAATTCATACAAATCGGTAAAATTAAATTAGTTTATCCATTCTACAGGGGTGTATAATATTGTAAGAATTATCACTATTATTTATATACTATCCCAAATTATATTAAACTTAGATAGTGGTAGCACAATCTAATTTACAAAATTTATATATTTTTTGTTTAAAAGTACAAAAATTATTAATAAAATGTAGTATATTAATTAAAAAATTGTATGTAAATTTATAAATTTATAGTTTTTTATTATATTTAAATATAATTATTTTTACAGGTAATTTATTGAAACAACACATATTTTTTATTTTTTCAAATAAGAATAAGAATAAAATATTTAACACAAAGCTATTGTTTTTAGTTATTTCATTATTGAATTTTTATTTATTTTTATCAGACTGAAATTGGTAAGAAAGATCATTTATTAATTTAAGTTAATGTTCTCCTATTAAAGATAAACTTTTTCTTAACGAATATTTAATAAGATTTTTTTTAAATTTTGAAATTTTTAATATCGTGGTAAAAGGTAATTTAATCAAAAGTTTGTATCTTTCATTTAAATTATTTTTATTTAGAGTGCAGTCTTTTATCTCCTTAAATGAATTTAAGAATAAAAAAAAAATGATAAAAATAACTTGAATATATAAAAATAATTACATTTATATTCAAATATTAGCTTTTTCTTCTTAATGACTCTAAATTTTTTTAGTTGTCTAAATTTAAAGTTTTCGATTTAGATATTGTTGATAAGCTCTGAGAAGATTTCAGTTAGTATTTATTATTAAAGTTCATTTTTGCACGTTTATTTTTAACATTTTTATCATTTATAGGTAAATAAAATTTAACTTTACCTTTTCTATTTTATGGTGAAGTAAATTAGTTTTATTATTCTATAAAATTTGATGATATAAATTTTATTATGCAAATGAATATCATAATAATTATTATTCTAAGATAAATTTAATAAATTAAAATAAAAAACTATTTTATTAATTATTTACCAATTTCATAATTTTCTTTAAATTGAATTTTACTGTCGATTTAAGATATAACCTATAATTTATCCCAATTATTTTAATTCTTTTGCACTAAACTTTCTTCTAATTATATCTCTGACATTTAAAAAATCTATTGATCATTTTTTTTATTTGCTTCATTAATTTATAAATTTTTATCAATATTAAATTTGTATTATTTTTATAATTCTGCATTATTTTATAAAAATTCTCTTTTAGATGTTAAAATAAATTCACTATCTTCTATACCAGGCGACTCTATTATATTTAATGAATTTTTTTTTATGCTCATATGTATAATATTTATAATTTAATAAAAATTTATTAATTTTTATTTTATAATTAATTAATATTTTGTTTTATTTTATAATTTTATTTTAATAATTAAATAAAATTAGTTATTTCTTATGAAATTTTCTAAACTCTTATTTTACGCTTGAAAATAAAAGTTATTATTTCATATAGTAATTTGTTGATAATTTCCAACTATTCATTAAATTATCAAATATAAAATAAAATGTTTTATATTCACAATTATAATAAATATATAATTAACAATTTAAAATTATGGAAAATAATAGAATTTCTATTTTAAGAACAATTATATAATGATAAAAATGTTTTTGGTTTTTTAATATAATATTATTTATTTTTTGTCGCTTTCATATTTCATCTATAAATATTTTAAATCCCTAAATTTTCTGGATATTCTTTTTACTGACTTTTACATCTTAAATATATTTTATTTTAAGATTAAAATTTAGCTTGTTATTAATTTTCATTGCAAAGTTTTTCTGAGATATTCCCAATTTACTATTAGTTTTAAGTTATATTATGACTGTTCTATTTTTCTTTTATATCATAAAAATGGTTTTTTACATTTTTTTTTTATTTCTACTAAATTTATTTTGGCATAGATAAATTTATAATAGAATCACCTGATCCTTATATATTTACCGAATTTCTATCTTATTCATTAAATTATTCATACTATTATTTAAAATTATTACTATTATTTTCCTATTAATTAGTTCTTTTTAATGGGGTTATACTAAAAATATCAGATAAATCTATACTAGAACTTTTTTTTTATATACCATAACTATTTTTTTATTTAATGTTTGTGTTAAAATTGTTATTATTCTCTTTTTATAAGCATTTACTTTAATTATATTATTAATTTTATTAAATATTTTAAAATAAGCTTTTAAATTGGAACTAAGCATCATTATCCATATTTTCAAAATTAAAATAACAATAATCTTGTTAAAAAATTTTCTCGTTTAAATAATTCTTAAGAATTTGTTTATTATCTATAATCTTTAAAAATAAAATAATTGAAGCTCATTTAATTTTATATAAAATAAATTATAAAAAGTAAATAAATTTATCTTATAAACTTTACCTTTTCTTATTGATCCAATTAACTATTTATTTTTTTTAACTTTTATTTATGTCTACCTCTATAAGCAATTTTTTATTCCATTGATGCAAATTAATTTCTTACATTAACAAGCTCATGAATATGATCTACCTCATAAAATTATTTATTATATTTTAACCTAAGTCTATTTTTTTATTTAACCAAATATTATAATCCTAAAGCTACTGTGTTACAAGAATAAATATTATCATTTAGATTTTTATTTTATATGCGTTTATTTTATTCCTAATATAGATTATTTTAATCTTATGTATTTACACTTTGACTCCGTTTTTTCCCAATTCCATTTTATTAATCTAGTATTTTTTGTTGATAAATACCTTTTTTTACAATTTTAATTGCAGGAATTCCTTTTATAAAAATGATTTATTTTTAAAAAAATTTATATAATTTATTATTTTTTACTTTGCTACTTATCAAAATCAATTTTATTATCCAATCTATTGATAATCTAATTTTCTTTGTTAAATCTCAACGATTAATTAAGTTCTTGATTTATATCTTTTTTTTTCTTTTTAACACTATCTATTTCATTCAAAAAATCAATTTTAACATGTTTTCTTGAGGTTAAACTTCCTTATTATTAAATTTAGAGTTAAAAATCAATATTTTTCGTTTTTTTTGGTGAACTTTATTAAGACTTTCCACGATTTTTTAACCCTTATTCATTTAATTTTTATAATTATAATGTGTCTTTTTATTGTTTCTAAATAATTTTTTTATTCTAATATTGCCAAGTATGTTTTGTGTTTAGTTAATTTTATTGGTCTTTATTTTTTATTTCTTTATTAACTTCTTCTAATAAATTTTCGCTTATTTAGCATGTTTTTTTATAATTTGATTTTTGAGGATTAGTTAGCAAATTTTTAATACCAAATTTTTTAAAAGCTAGCAGTTTTTATCTATTTTCCCTTTTCTTTCTTATAATTTATTTTTCTTAAACTAAATTGATCATGATCTCATTTATTTCTTTGAATTTAGTAAATATATTCTAAAAATCCTACAAATAATAGATAAAATGTATTAAATTAAATTATATTATAATAATTTTATTTTTATTTACCTTCCCATTAACTTCTATTAAAACAGTTTCTTTTGATATTGCCTTTGCAGTTTGCTATCTTAAATTTAAATTTAAATATATTTCTTCCTCTCCTAACCACTCCATTTTTTCTAAAAGTGCTACTTCATAAGTAAAATTAAATTTTTATTCTGAATTTTAGTTTTCTTTTTTTAGATGATCATATTATTCTTGTTTTCCTTACTTTTTCGAAATTTACCTTTTATTTATACACATGGTTTATTTATCAATTTCAACATATCTTTCTATTTATATTGCACCTTCTAGTATAAAATATATATTCATATCTTATTGTTTTTATCCTTATTTATATAGTATTTAGTTTCTACTATAAGTAACCTTTTTAAAAAAAGGAAGAATTATACTCCAATCTTAGTACTTAGTATTTTTGAAACAATTAAATTATTCTAATTATTCTATGATTTATTTTTCTTCTTTTTTATGAGTTTCATATAAAAGATTTTAATAATCTTCTTATGATACTGAAATTAAATAAGAATTTCCTTAGCTTACTATGCTACAAGTCCTTTTATTTCCTAAAATTAAATTATCCTATCTTCCTATATCAATGCATCTATTAACAATTTATAATATTTATAAATTGGAAATAATTAATATACAAATAAAAAATATTTATATTTAGCAAAAATAATATAGTTTTTTTATTTTAAATAAAATTTTTAAAAAAATCATCTTGATTTAAATCTCGATTAAACTAACTAGTATTTTTTAATTTATTTAAAAATTATTATAATAATACGATAAACTATGTCATTTATACTATTTTAAAAGATTTTTTTTTTATATATAAAAAATAATACTCTTCGATAAATTTAATGTCATCTACCAAAGAAAAACATTTTATTCGGTAATCATATAATCTAATTTATTTTTTTAAACTTCCTTTTAGTAATATAAAATATCATTCAACCTTTTCTCCTATTAATATTTTAAAAGTATAAATAAGTAAATTTCTAATTTAATAAATTTTATTTAATTTTCTAAATTCTAAAATAATTAATTTTAGAATAAAATTTAATTAACCAATTTAATTAAAAATTTAAATAAAAATTTTTTTTTATAAAAGAGATTTTACCTTGCTAGTATAATTACTCCTTATTGCTTAATTTATGCAATTAACATTTTTTAAATATAATTTTAAATACCTAATTACCAAAATCATCATATAATTTTTAAAAAAATGGCAAAAATTTAAGAATTATTATGATTTTTTCTATAACCTAATTCTAAACATTTAAATCTTGGATTTTTGTTATTTAATTTTTTAACTTAAATATCCTTGCTATCAGATTTTAAATCTATCTTTGTTATAAACCCTTTATTTAATCCAATTATAAACTGTTTATTTAATCAATATCTGAAATTTAGTTCAAAGTATTTATTTTTTGTAAAATGCAATTCATAAAAAAAAAAAAATTATTTTATTTTTACTTTATAAATTTTTTATTTTTATTTTAAACAATTTTTGGAAATTAATTTTTTTATTATTAATTTAACAAAATAATATTTATTTTCTAATATTGCAATTACAAATATATATTATATTATAATTCAATAAAATATATTCAATTTCAATTGGTATTGGAATTATTTTCATCAGCAAGGTTTGATTATTGTAAATTTTCCTAATTATTTTAATTTTAATTTAATTGCTATTATTATTCACCCCCATAATTAACCAAAAAATGACCTAACTCTCTAACTGGATTTGCTGGTCTTAATATAATAAAAATAAAAAATAAGTATATATTTAAAATAATTTTTAGTTTTTAAAAACATTACCTATCTTTTCCTATTATATTTAGACCTTCTATAATCGCTCTATGAATTTTAGTATGATCATATGGTTAGACTGGTTTTTAAGTTAACCTTACTTTTACATTTTTAAGTCTATTTTATATTTCATTTACTTTATTCTCCAAATCTTTAGGGTCCAAATTTTATTAAAAATCTAACTTTTTTATTTGTAAATTATTTTTTACAGTTTCCGAATGTTAGTTTTACATTTCTTATTTTTTCTCTTCTGAAAGTAATTACTATATCATTAATTTTAAAAACCCAATTGGTTTTTCCATCTTTTTATCTAAAATTTCCTTTTTTAATTCTATATTCTCACCAGGATAATTTACACTTATTTCTTTTTTTACATCTAATATTAATTTCCCTAAATAATCATCACTACCAACATCCTCTTCCTTTATAAGATTTTCGATTTTAAAATTATAACTTAAAATTATTAAAGTGACAAAAAAAAACAATATCATATAAAATACATATCAAAACTATTTTTTATATTGATATTATATATAATCAATTACCCATAATTCAATTTCTAATTTTTCATTTTTTTCATCAAAAAACATTTAGAATGATTAGTTCCAAACTGGATATTTTCCTTAATCATTTGCAGTTTAAGTTTTATATTCTTATTCTTAATTTGCAAATTTAAATTTCAAGTAACAGTCCATTTTCCCAAAAGTTTCATGATCCTCAAAAATTTCGGCTTTTTCTATAATAACCAATAAATTTGGCTCGCCTGAATTTAAAGATGATATAAAAAAGATTATTTTCCCATTTATTTAAAAAATTATTTTATTAATTTAAAAGTTAATTATTTTAAAAATTATTCATAATTGGTCAAAAAAAAATCTTAAATTATTTAATAAAAATTTACTTGAATTAATATTTTGAAATGCCTAAAACATTTAGTTTTCGTTTTCCATTACATTATTTGAATTTTATGCCATATTTTTATATTAATTTTTGTTTTTTTAAGCTATTTTAATGTTTATATATTATTAGTATTATTAAATTTTTGAATTTTTATTGAAGTAGAATTTTTTTTATTATTTACTTATGTTAATTTTAATAAGAATTATTAATTCAATTACTTTTTAATTATAAATATAAATTTTTTATTTCTTGAGTATATTGCTGAACTAAAAATTTGACACAATTTGATTGGCCTTATTATTTTCATTTTAATCTATTCTTTTGAAAAAATTATAGAATTTATTCCAATATTAATAAAATAATTAATTTAAAATTTATAATATATTAATTTTGATTGATACTTTGTAATTTTTGTTATTTTTATGATAATAGAAAAATCTTATTAATATAATATCAATTACAAGTATTCATATGCTTATTTTGTATATCACAATAAGATTCTAATATAAAAGTATAGAAAATTAAATTATACAATGCTTTTGATTTTTTTATATAAATTTTTATTTAATCAAATCATATAATATACGAATTTGATTAAATAATAAACAAACAATAGTTTATATTAAAACAAAGTAAAAAATTAATGGTGATTATTTTTTTTTTGGGTTTGATTACAATAAAAATTTGGTAAAAAAAACAAAAAAAAGGATTGTATAAAATATAATATTAAATAATTAACACATTATATGTTTTTTTATTATTATTATCTACAAAAATTAGAAGTTTATATATGATTAACACAGTAAAAAATAATTTTTTGAGAGTTTTAATGTTCTGAGGGGTCAAACTTTAAATATTTTAAATTTATTATTAAACTTAGTACGTGCCAATATATATTGGTGACCAAAATTTTGTGATTGAAGTAAACAAAATAGTACATAAGTATAACATAAATTTTTTGATTATTATTATATTTTTTTATATTTTTTTGTATTTTTTAAAAATTTACTGTAAAAAAATTTAAAAAAAAAAAAGTCTGAAAAAAAGTGTCGATGATCATATATTTTTATATTCTCATATTATAGAGCATTATTTTGAGAACTTAAAGAAAATAATTTAAAAAATTCTATCGAGCGGTTTTTGAGGTTTTTAATTTTTTAATTTTTTTTTTTTATTTAAGCAGTTCTGGGTCTTATAAATATTTTTATATTAAAATGTACTTATATATGAAAAGAATAAGCATATTATAGGCTACAATAATATAATAAAATATTTATTAATTTTTTAATTTTTGACTGTAAAAAATGATTTTGAATTTTTTTAGATATGAGAAAATACGACCCCTTGTCAAAGATTTAATTTTATAAATCCAAGGTTATTTTTACTATTAACCTATTATAAGTATTATTTACACTAATTGTGATGTATGGGAAATGCAGAAAAAAATAAATTTTTTTTTAGTATATATTAGTTAGTAAGGATAAATAAATTTGGCGTAAATTTGTATTATTTAACAATTTTATTTTTAACAATTTACATTTTAATATAATAGGAATCAATCATATACAAATCATTAATAAATTATTTTAATTTTTTGTAATAAAAATAGCAATTATAAATAATGTAATGAAAGATTTATTTATTTTAATTTATAATTATATATATATTATATTAATAACATTAAATTATATAAGATTAGATAAAAAATTTTCACATTAAAAAAGTGATTTTTTTTATAACATTAAAAAAATAAAAAATATAAAATTCAAATTAATTAAATTAGTATATATTATCATTTAGGCATTATAATATTTAAATTTTAACTGACTATTAATATTTATTAGAATAAATGATTTAAAAATAATAAAATTAATTAATTTATATGTTCAATTATTGAATTTTAAATAGAATTTATAAATTTTATTTAAATATCACAGGAATATAGTTTTTAATAAATTAAATTTAATAATATATTTAAAGGTCAAAAAAAAATTAACTCTAAATAATATAATGCTGTTTTAATATGTACCAAAAATTACTTAATATATAAAAAAATAATCTTAAATAGCCAATAGTCTGGAAATTGATTATATTTTTTTGAATTCATCACAAAATATTGTTTAAAGTTTATATTTAACTAAATAACAAAAAAGTTATCATCATATATTAAAATTTATAATTATTAATTGATTAGAAAATAAAAAAAAAAATAAAAAAAAATAAAAAACAACATATTTGCTGTTTTTTAAATAGGAGTAAAAATAATATAATAACCATAAAAATTTTAATTTAATAGCTAAAATGAATTAGAATTAATAAAACCAATAAAACATTTACAATATAAATAGTTATATTTAACCTTTATCATAATATTAATATGTAGCTTAAACAAATTAAAATTCATAGATACCAATAATTTATTAATCTCAAATAACTCTATCTAAAAATGATAATCAAATTGTAAAGCATGTTGGAACTTTTTAATAATTTAATTCAAGTAGCGACGGCACATTTCAAGGCTATCAATATGCAAACGAATATCAAATATAAAAATAAGAAATAAATAATCATTATTAGTAATAGACTGAGAATTAACTAAAATTAAGTCAATATTAATAAATACAACAATAATAATATCAATAATCTTAAATGTAATTTTAAAAATTATAGAAAAATTTTTACTATCAAATCCCTAATTAATAAATATAGTAATATCTTTAACCTCAAATTAATAGTACATAAATTCCTTATTATCAGCATTAAATTCAATACAATTAGAACCAATAAATACAGTAGCAACCATAGAATCTATAATAAAATTAATAAAATTTTCCGTAATTATATTAGCAAAATTATAATTAGTTATTATAGAATATAAGCTAATAATAAAATACAGACTAAACTTTTTTTTAATTAAAATAATAAGAACCTAATCGAAATTTTTTAGAATCAAGTCAAATAAAGAATTAATCACTTAATAAATAAAAACCATAGGAATTGTAAAAACAGTCTATATAATAAAATTAGAATTGTATTTAAACTTAAACTTAAAATGAAAATTTATCTGATTAAAAAAAAAAGTAAACATTTTTAATCAAAAAATCTAGATTTTTATTATTTATTTTTTATTTAAGGCCTTAAAATGATATTTAAAATTTTGAATAATAACACCAGGAAGATAGCATTGAAAATTAAAATTTATATAAAAAATTACCAAAATGTTCAAAAAGAGATAAAAATAATAATCTTATAAATTAATTAATGAATTTATCTAATGATGATAACTCTCTTATGTAATCATATTTTAGACTATTTTTAAAATATTAAAAATTTAAAATTTAAAATTCTAACATATAATTTATATATATATATTTTATCAAAAATGGTATTTATTATATTATTTTTTATTAATTATATTAATTTTATTTTAGTATTGAGCTGGGAATAACGGATAAATAGCAATAAAAAGTTCAATAAAATATTCTTTTTCAACTTAGATAGAATCAAGAGCCACTTGCTTTCCATTTAGATTATTTTGAATAATAAGAGAAATAAAAGTCACTTCATAATAAACCCAAAGTTATATTAAAAAAGCTTTTAAATTTTTTAAACAAACAAAATCTTAAAAAAATAATTCTCCCTCACAATTTGTATAAAGAAATTAATTCAGTCATTAAAAGGTGTTAAGTAAATGGCTAAGTTAAAAATAAAAAAAATATAATTGTAAAAGATTTATACAATCATTCTCATTTCCACACGCTTTTTTTAAAATTGTCAAAAACAAATATAGACAGATTTTACAATCTAGACGCCAAGGAAATTTAATTGCATTAAAATATTTTTGATGTTGAAAATTTATAATAAATTTCGCAAGAAAAAATGGAACAAATAAATTTTATAAAATTAAGTATTTTTAAAATACTCACTATTCATATTTATGATGTTGAAAATAATAAATGGGCACCAAATTTAGCAAAATCAATGTAACCCGAATAATAATTGTAATAGTAAAAACGTAAAATTGTGTTTTTTTCTGATAAAGATGACAGTTTGCAATAAAGTAATGAATAAATCAAAGTAAAAGAAAATAAAAATATAGATGCTATAAACACTTTGAATTATAGTCAGTAGTCGATAATTTATTCCCAAAAAACTAAAAAAATTGAGAGTTAAGCGTTCTAAAATTAAGAAGAAAAACAGAAAATAATAAATGATATAAACTTAAAAAATTCACTTAAAGCTAACAGCACGGAAACAGAAACTAAGTCTACTATAATTAGCTAAAATGAAATCTATTTAAATTAGTAATAAAAATAAGTGATATCAATATAGGGCTGTGAAATTAATCCAAATAATTAGTAAAGTAATCAAAATTTATAGGATAAACAAAAGTCTTAAAAAATAATAAATGAAATGACACTTAAAGAAATTAAAGACATTAATAAAATTTAGGAAAAATAAAACCAAGATGAGGATAGTGATAATTTAAAAGAGTTTAAAATGTATATTTATAAACTATTTTATTCCATAAAATAAATGACGGAAGGTATAATGATTACGAAATTTTGATTGATTGGTTGATTGATAATTTAATTAATTAAAAAATACGGGTTTATATAAAAAATAAAGTCTCCAATATAATCAATATGATTTTACCATTATTTTTTTGACTAAAAAGATGATCCAATTATTTATAATAATAATAATTGCCTTATTTAATATTCAATTGTATATTTAAAAGTAATTTAATAGGGTATTAAAAATTATCTTAACCCATTGTATTCCAATTTCAATAAAAATATTATTTAATATAGTGTGAAAACAAAAATTTGAATTATTAATTATATATAAATTATATCAAAAAATTATAGCAAAAATTCCTTTATTTATTTCATTTAGGAAATTATATTATTAATATAATTATTTGGCCAGTTTTATTAAAATCATTTACTACTTATTTCTTAATAAAATTAAAATTTAATAGATGAAAAATAAAGAACTAGTTTTCTAAATTTTTTTAAGAAAAATATGTTAGTTCATATATAATTGATAAAAAAATTCAACTTCCTTTAAAAATTTTACTTTTAGAAATTAATATTTAATGGTTTAAAAAGATAATGATTTTAAACCGATATATAAATATATATTTGCTGCACATTAATTATAAAAATATACAAAAATTAAAATAATTACTTCACTTTAATTTAATACAAAATAAAAATTAATAACCTTGTTTGTATTTCAACCATTATTGTTTAATTTATATTTTTATATTTATTTTACCTTCACTCTTAATGCGTAAATTTCTTTAAATCGTGATCATAGATTTTTTTATTAATATTAAAGTCAAATTTTATCATTATTATTTCATTAATTCTATAATATATAATTAGAATTCACAGCTTCTAAATAATAATTCTGTTCTAGAACCATTTTAGCAAATTTTTTGCAGTATTATAAAAAAAAAATTTATATTTCAATTTATTTTTTTATGTTCCCATCATTTTTATCTATTAAAATAAATGGTTAAGATTTTTATTTAAAATTTTAAAGATAAATAAATAAACATGTTTTTTTTTAGCCTAAAAACAAGTAACCTTTTTTATCGAGCCAATAAAATCGATATTTAAATAATTAATAAATTATCAAAATTTTTCATTAAAAACAAAATTTATAAAAAAATTGTATAATATAATAAGCTAATTATCTTATTTTTAAAGAAAAAAAATAATTTATCATTATAAATACAGTTAATAATTTTGAATTTTTGTTTCATTTTGTCTCATTTATTTGAATATAATATTTTCTCTTTTAATAAACAATTTTAGATAAATAAGCATATGTATGTATTTATAATTAGTAATAATAATCAAAAATAGTGCTTCTAACACTTATATTACTTTATAATCCATAAAATTATTAAAAAATATAAAAAATAAATTAAATTAAAAAATTCAAATATATGATTATCAAAATGATTATTTGATATTAAATTAAATAGTTTATAATTAAATAATTATTAAATTACAATAAATTATATTAAAATTAAGTTTATTTTATTATTTTCGAAATTGCATTAAATCAAAATGAACTAATTGATGATAAATTTTTTAATCTATTTTCATAGTTCTTACTAAAAAAATTTAAATTATAAAAGTATAGAAAAAAAAAATTTAGTATAAATTTCTGTTGGCCTAAGAGCTAATATTTTAACTTTTTATAATATAATTATTAGGATAGAATTATAAAATTCTTAGACCAAATAAAGAATATAAACATTATAAATATATGCATTTTAAATAATAATGGCATTTATTTAAAAATAAGAGTATGGGTTTTCGAATATATCTAATATTGTAAAATATTATCTTTTTATCTTTAATATCTTTACTATATACTATACTTAAATAATTTTAACAATATATTTTGATAAAAATTATTAATAAATTACAATATACTAGTATAATCAACAGAAAAAATATGGCTAAAGTATTAAGTTAATTTGGAATCTAAATCATCTATACTAATAATCAAATTAAGGCATATTAGTTTTTTATCTGTAATACTTGTATCCTTAAATTTTAAATTCATTTCTATATGTTTGCTATTTTAATTTAACATATTTTAATAATTTTGAAATAAATTATTTGTAAATTATTAGAATTTATCTTAAAAATTTATTATTGAATATTTTTATCATATTAATAAAAAAACTTAAAATACTTTTATATTTTTAGTAATCATAAAAAAAAAAGATTACTCTTTAAAGTTATTACCGCAAAGAACTTTTAATATCCTTGTATACATTAATAAAATTTGAAATTTAATAATATATTATTCCAAGTAAAGTATATATATTGCTTTAATAGTAAAAGAAATACTCCCCCATTTATTGTATATTATTTTAATGATATTATTATGATAATTGCGAACATAAAATTTTAAAAATGATTTAACTATACTCTACATATATTTAGATAGTACAATGCATTTTTATTCATTAAAAATTTAATTTGTAATCGTCAGATAAAACTCTCTTCTTTGAAATATATAAACATAACAATGAAAATTAAAGTATTTTACGCAAATTGATATATTTGGTTGGTTATAATATTAATATATAAACCTAAATGAAATTTTATTATTTATAAATTAATTGATTTTATTATAAACTACACTAAAAAAAAAAAAAAAAATTAATTTATTAATTTTAAAAAAATCATATAATAAGCAGATAATAACTTTAAATGAAAACATTTTTTAAAAATTTAAAATATTATACAATATAAATTTTTATATATTATTAAATAAATATAACCCTTTTGATTTTTTTATATAAATTTTTTTTTAATCAAACTCATATAATATATGGATTTGATTAAATAATATACAAGCAAAAAATTATATAAAAACAATGTAAAATAATATTAGTGATTATTTTTTTTTTTTGGGTTTGATTACAATAAAAATTTGGTAAAAAAAAAAAAAGGATGGTATTATTATTAAAATATAAAATAAATTCTTATTAATAAATTTATTAAGTATATAATTTAAGTTATTAAATAAATATAAAAATCATTCAAAAATAATTTTAAAAAATCGATTAGTTAGTTTTAATTTTATTACACAAATTTATTTGTCTATAATTTGTTTAAAAATATATTTAATTAAGCAAATAAATAATAATTATTAATATTTCGAAATATAATAGTTTTTAAGATATTTGAATATATTGGGATTATTTTTTTTAATGTAAATTAATTATTAAATTATGAATTATTTTTAAATGTATTCAATATAAATTTTTGAAATTGCTATCAGAGCTTCAACAATAAAATTAATAATTTCAATTTTAATTAAATTCTCTACTAATAATATAATAGCAATATAATAATTAATAATATATAAATATTAAAAACAATATATTACTCATATTATTATTTAATAATTTAATTATTTATAAAATAATTCAATTTATTAAAAATATATTAATTTATTAGAATAATACAAAAATTATAAAATAAAAATAAAAAAAACTAAATAATACTAATATTATAACATTTAACAAAATAATTATGGATAAAATATAAATAAAAAATAATTAAAAAAATGACAAGAATAAAAAGCAAAATTTTTTTGAACTTTACTTTACAACAATACTTTAAATAATTGAAGACAAACCAAATTTTTAAATTCCTTTGCCAATTTACTATTTATTAATTGCTGTATATTATTTTTAATTAGCTGGTTACATATTTTCTCATTACGAAAAAAAAACCTTAAATGACGAAAAATTTGGTTATATAGCATACTTAAATGAAGTTTCCCCCGTCACATTTTTACTTTATATGAAAGGTAAAACCAATTTTTAATAAAAATATATGCTATATATACAAAATGATTAAATATTAATATAAAAATAATGCTTTTTTTAATTTATAGCACATGATACCTTAACAATTATTTGTTATCTTTTAATGTAATTAACTATGTATTTCTATTTTATATATGTTGGAGTTTTTGGGTATATAAAAAATTATAAGAAAAAAATTGCTGAAAATTATAAAAGACAGTTTTAAATGATTAATTAATTTCTCAATATATTTTTCACTTTTTATTGGTGGGTTTTTTTTACTCCTTATGTAGAAATAAATTCAGGAATGATTGTTTGTGGCGGAAATTCATTTCTCACAGAATATAGAGTAATTTTATATTTGCGAATTATATTATTTGATAAACAGTAACAGTTATTTAAATTAATTTTCTAATTTATAAATTTAAAATTTTGAGCTGGCTTTATTTAGAAAAAGTTGTTAATTTAATAAAATTATTGCAGAAATTTAGTAATAAAATATAAAAATTTTTTTTAGGATAAAACTGATTATGCTTCTTGTGGAAAACCAATTTATTTTTATATTTTAGGTGTAATTGGCCTAATTTTATCTAATTTAACAGGACTGATAATTATATTTTTCTTTAGAAGTTATGAATTTGATGAAGGAAATTATTTGAAAAGAAGATATAAATTTTTATTAGCTTTACAACTTTTAACTAGATTCTTGACAACATTTTTTTTTTATTTAAATATCAATATTGTTTTGGTTTTCAAACATGTGGCAGCCTAGGTAATATATATATTAATTAATACATTTACTTATATATTCAACAAATAATAAAAAAAATAGTTCGTTGGTCTAAGTCTACTCTATGATATTTATATAAATTGGCCCTTTAAGAATATGAAAGTTACTAAATTCTATACTATAGCAACAATAGCTTATTGGTGGGCTATGACCGTAGTAGCAATATGGATAGTAAAAATAATTTATAACAATATTATTAATTCTATATATGGTTTAATTTTATTTATTATTAACTATAATTTTAAAATTTTTTTCAGTTTACAGATGAATTTCCCGATTCATAATTATTTTATCCTTATGTGATATTAACAATTGTTTTTTCTGGAGGCATGATTGTTTTAATTAATAATAAATATACAAGAATTATGGGAATAAATGTTGACAATTTTGAAAGATATTATGTTTATATGGACTTTTATTTAGAAGAACTCTAAAGATTATTAACTATATAATTAAAAGATGAACAGGCAAAATTTCAATTATTTTATTATTTGAAATATCACCAAAATACTTGTAAATAAAATTAACAATTTAAACATAGTAATAAAGTAGTAAAATTAAAATTAATTTTTAAAAAGGTCGTATTTAAGATTGTGCTTGTTAAAATTAAGAATTATGGGATTATTAAAATGAAATAAATGTAGAAAATTTATACAAATTTATTGATTCATAGTTTAAATGGGCATTAAATCATCCTACTTTGAGAAAAAATAATCAAGAACATGAGCATTTATCTTTAAAGTATAAATATTGTTTATATTAATTAAATTATTATTTTCTTTAACAAATTTTAATTATTAAAGATATATAAGTTACCTTGGAAAATATAGAAATAATCCGACAAAAGCTTATCTTGAATTAAAGCTCTTGCTGTCAAATAGATCAAATGTTTCATTTTATTTTAAAACCATTTCCAAAATTTTGTCCAAAAATATAGAATTCATGATGGAATAAGTTTATGTTAATAATAGTAATATAAAATATATTTATAAATTTTTATCATAAATTTAATCATAAATAAATATATAATAACAATTATTTTTCTTATAGTATATTTTATTTATATTTTTAATAGCTTAACAAAATTAGTATTAATCACAAGAACTTTAAGTTTAAACCATATTATAACTATAAGAATTTAAATATGTGTGTGTCCCTCTTGCAGTGTAATTTTTGAAATTAAAGCTAGAATATTGGGATAAATTAAGACTTGGATTTAATAACATGAATTAATGTTTAAACCACTGTTTAAATTTCACAAAATAAGGCGTCAAAATATAAAAGGTTAATAATTTTTTTTATCTACTGTTTTATATAATAATTTTTTAATTTTTATAAAATATCTACTAAACCTAATTTTTCACCATTTTATATTTTATATAGAAAATTGAGAACCAGGTTAATTCCTTCCCATAATAAAATAATATATTATACCTAAGGTTAAAAAGTATATTTAACACAATTATTTTAAAAAACGTCAACCAGGCTTGGTAAATAATAATTTTAAAATAATTATTTATATCAAAAACTTAAATTATTTATATATAATATTTTTTTATATTGTTCATAATAAATTTTTAATAATATTAGTTAATTATTATTTTTTTTATTAGGAAAGACGAGTAATAAATAGCTGAATTATACAAAAGAGATTCGGGTAAAGAGTCTACTATGATTACAAATTTGAGTATCTCAGAAGGTAATTTGGTTTCTTTAGTTGTAAGTATAGCTAAATAAAAAGGAAAAATAATTAGCTAAATATCTCCGAAAGTTGCTTAATTTTTTGGATATTCTTTACAAGAGTTTTAAAATATTTAAAATATTAATGTTTTAATGCCTGAATTTTTGAAAAATATTCATGATGATATTTTAGAAAATATGATTAATAGGTTAATAAAATAAAAATAAATTTTAAAATAAAATAAAACAATTCATATTCATTATTTTTTTTTTAAAGAGGATATAGTATTTTGATAAAATCGAGGATGTATAACTACTTTATGAATGGTAAAAATTTTTTAACCCCAATGTGTATATTTGTCGATAATACGTAAACTTTTAAAATTTAATAATATCGTATCTCAGATATATTTTTTAATTTAATTAAAATTAATAATTAATAACAAACAAGATTTCAGTACGATGATGATTTTTGCTTAAATACAAGCATTTTAAAAACATATACAAAAAATTCAATATTAATATTTGATCAAGAAGGAAAAATTCAAGGTATTTCTGAAGAATTATATGACAGATTATTTACAAAAGATCTTATTAACAATTAAGAAAAAGGATTTTAATCATTTGTTGAGTAAATATTTTATATTTAGCATTTATATCTATTTAATATAAACAATATGCCTTAAATTTATATTAAAGATCATAGGCATCTCCTAAATCTAAAGGGTTTTAGTCAATATTAAAAAATTAAAAAATAATAGATGTTAAAAATTTGTATTAGAATTGTTTTGTATAATTCATGGTTCCCTAATTATTAAAAGTATTCTAAAATATTTAATTTAGCGAAGAAGATTTTACATCTAGAATTTATGAAAAGTAATTAATTTCCTACCAATCATCAAGAATTAAAGTAAAATTTTTTAGAAACTAACATTTATTTTATAAAATATTAAAAAAATAAAATTATTATTTTAAAGATTCCGAATAATTTTGAAGTAATAAAACAAGAATATGATAATACGCAAATTTCACAAAGAGATACATCTGTATCTGGAAATTCAAAGTTTTAGAGTTTTAAAAAATCATTTGCATCAGGGGCAACTTCAAGGTTAAAAATATATAGAATATTTTTATTTTTTTATATATAATATTTTTTTAATTTTAAATAATTTAATAAAAATAGAAGAATTAGAGAAGTAAAATTAGATTTATTAGACAAAGAATGTAACTAGAAAACCCTGAATTATTTGTATAATAATTAAAATATCTATTCACCGAACAATATAATTTGTGACTTTGCTTGTAAAATGGACTTGTTTTTGTATAATATTATAACTGGCTCTTAAAACGAAAATAACACCGTGTATTTTCTAATGGAAGTTAAAGTAATTAATTCTAATATTTTTAATTTAAAATATTTAGATACTATTCTAATTATTTTTTTAAAAAAATTATTATAATCAAACTCAGTTTCATCATAATTTGTTTAGATATAAAATATCACTAATTAAAAAATATTTTTTTATAAAAAAATATAAGAATTTTTTATTAAAATTAAAAAATGGATATAAATAAATTTATATAAAAAAGATATTTTTTATCGATGTTGGTGATTATTTTTTTTTTTAATTTAATTCATTATTCAATTTAGGTTTTATTAAAATAAAATTTGTGAAAAAATTATTAGGATTGTATTCTCTAAAAAATTTATTAATATATAATAAAAATTTAAAGGAATTAATTCCCTACACTGTTGCAAGATAATAAAATAGTAATAGAATTAGTTCTTAAAGAACATAAGAACTTAGGGGGTAATCATTTTTAGGAACAATGTACATGGAGTCCTAAGGTGGACGATCTTAAACAATTAATTAATAAAAAAATTCATCAATATTTAATAATTCAGAAACCAATATAAATATAAATGATTTAACTGCATCATAAATGATAGCTAAGAATTTAGTACCAATTGAGCCACCTATTGAATATAATAATATTAGCAACTATAATAATGAAGAAAAAAAATAAAAGAATAAAAAGGTAAATCCTACTATTAAAGAACTTTCATAGGAAGATAATGTAGCAAGTAATGAAAATAACGCCAATAATGGAGAAAAAGGATAAAAATATAAATAAGGCGAATAAATAAAAGTATTTGTAAAAGAAACTGATGAAGAAAAAAATAATGTTTAAAAATAAAATTAATATAATATACCTGATATAACTTAAAATTAAAATGATATAAGTAGCAACTAAGATATTTTAGGTCTCAATTCAGTCAATGAATCAACTTCTAGAAATTTATTAAATTAAATCGAAATCAATGTAGATTAAAGTAATAATTTTTAATCTTAATATAATAAAGCTAAAAATGAATATAAATATTAAAATTATCTGGAAGACTACCATTAAACATAAAATCAATAATAAAAATTTGGTGAAACTTCGTTTAATTAGCCATAAATTTCTGATGTTGATGTAACTATAAACGATTAATCTAAAATGATGGATTTTACCCCTAGAAATAAAGATACAGAAGACAAAAATATTTCTTTACCAGGGTCCAACGAATAAAATGAGTAAAATTAACAATTTCATTAAAATTCTAATTCAGATTAATAACAGGAATATATAGATGTTGAAAGTCATATTAATTAAAATAGAAATGACACAATTTTGGAAGAAGATAATAAAAACTTACTTTTTAACGAATTTGAGGAAAGAGTAGAAGAAAAAAACAATTAAAATCACGATAATTACGAAGACTAGTTAACCAATTCAGGAGATGAGGGAAATAATAATTATGATAGTAAAATGAGCGCCGAATTATAATCTATTGAAAAATATTATAAAAAAGAAAATGAAAACGAAATTTATGAGGAGGATACTGATGAAGAAAAAGAAATTATTAACCCAAATTATAACAGTAGACAATCCAAAAAATCTTTAAAAACAGTAAAAGATTTTTTAAGTAAAAAAAAAATTCCTACAGCAAATAATGATAATAATAAAAAACCTGGTATTTATTAAGGTCAACACTCAATAAGTTCTTCCAACAGTTTAAGAGGATAATTTAATATTAATATTTTAAGTGATCTTTTTGGAAAAGAAAAAAGGCCTTAATCTTTAAAATAATTTGAGTAAAAAGTTTATTTATTTATTTATTTATTTATTTATTTATTTATTTTTGATTTTAAATTTTAGAATTTGGCATAATAATAAGATAATGAATGTTAAAAAAGGTAACTAAAATTACATTAAATTGTATTTATTCGTTTTCTTTTTAGGAATTTACTTTACTTTTACATCGTAGCTTTTGTCATTTTAGTAGTTGTTTTTTATCTTTTCTATCTTGATAAATTTGACGACTAAATTTAGTCTTTAAATTATTAAAACATGCCAAACAAGCTTAATTTTTACTATCAGTAAGCAATAATGGCTGGATATTGTATAATAGAATAAAATTTATCGCTCTTAAATTCGGATTAAGTAAATTATTTGGGCACTTACTGTGAAGATTCTTTGGTTGATGCTGCAAAAAATTATTAAAATTTATTAGAGGAGTTTTCAGATGAAATTATTAATAATTCATAATTAAAAGAAGAAAATTTAACAATCAAAATTCTTGAAGCCGGTGAATATTAATAGTAATAAATGAGGGTACATCAATTCGTAAGTTTAACCTCATAGGAATTGAATGAATAGTACTATTCTTATTAGGTATATAAAAAAAAATTTATTTTTCATAATTATATTAATTTTTATATATAGAATGGAGGTACGATACAAAATGAAAGTTTTTAAACAATTTTTTAAAATTAAATAATTCATTAAAACCTATAATTTCTTATCGAAAAAATATACACTTCTAAGTTAGAGGATGTTAATTAAAACACTATAGATTCTTTTATTTACTTTACCATAATAGTTTTTGGAATTTTTATATTCGCAATTATTTTAATGGTGCCAATTCTGATGAAAATTATTTAATACTAAGAAAAAATTTTACTTTTGATTACAAGAATTTATGAATTTGAAACTTTGATTGAAGTTAAATAAATACAAAGCTCTATCCATATTTTAAACTCTTAAAATGAAGAGTGGATTAATACAAGTTTTTTAGAACAGGAAGCAAATAAACCCGCTATAGACCCATCTATCACCTAAGGAAAATAATAAGTTTTATCAAATAAAATTTTCCAATAATCGTTGCATATATATTTATGGTATATTTTAGTGGGAGTTAAATCCATTTTATTAACTTCCTTTTTTGGAATTATTATTATACTGGTTGCTGTTTATGATCAATAACTTTAACCTAGCTTAGATTTAAACACAAAAGTTTATTTATATGATATGTATATATCTTAATTTACTTCTACTTTTGAGCTGTTTATAGTTACAGATATATTTGAGAATTAATATGAAAATTTTTAGCCATTAGATTATGATACACTAAACAATGATCTTAATAAGATATATGATAATTTGACAGACTTTACTACACAGTTTGAAAACTATTTAAATTAAGAATAATCATTAATAAATAATAATAAAATTAATTAAATGTAAAGTTTATTAAAAAATGATTTATGTACCTTATTGGAATGTACAGATTTAACAGATTCTTAAAAAAGTGACTACTCTAATGGTGTCGTTGGGGTAATAATTTAATCAATAATAAAATAAATATATGATATTATTTTAATTAGTAAAATAAAATTAATCAATAATTTAAATTTTTATATAAGATTGTTTCATCATATCTATCAATGAAAAATTCTTAAAACCATTTATTGTTGGAAAGTCCATCCGATGAAAATACTAGTGACCATGAAGAAGAAGTCATAAATTATTTAAATTCCTAATAAAATTTAACTTTGCTATTAAAAGCTTATTAAATACCGATAACAGCATTACAACATATAAGTGATACTTTATTAGAAGCTAATATTTTATTAATAAAGGAGTAAAAAATAAATTAAAAAATAAATATTATTCAATAAAATAATTTAATTTATATATATTAAAATTAGAATAAAAGATATTTGTTAATATTATTATATGATAATTGGAATTTTGTTCATATTATTTATTCTAATATGGAGTCATATATTAAAAAAGAACTTAAGGTCGAGATTTTCGTAATTACATTTGTTGTTACATACCATTCCTCTGGAAAAACTAACCGAGGAATCAACGATATACTTGCTTAAAAATATCTCAAAAATTTGATAAAAAAATTATAAAATTATATATATAATGTTAGTAGTTTATTATGTATAAATTAATGTATAAATATAATTTACTTGATTTAATATATATAAATTTATAAATTTATTAATTCAATTAAGTTGAATAATTTATAAGCAACTATTAATAATTTTCTATTAATTTTGTGTGACTAGTTTTTCTTTTAAATTAATTTAATTCCTCCCAAAAAAAAAATATAAAATAAACCTTATTACAAAAATTATTTTAATTCAGTCACTATAATTATAATTTTAATAAAAGAAAAAATAAAAACTTTTAAACAATAACAACTTTTAAAAATAAAATTAATTAAACAAATTCAAAAATCTAAATACCAATTAATATAAACTATAAAATATGATTATTCCTGTTAGATGTTTCACATGTGGAAAAGTATTTTACATAAAAATTAAATAAAATAAATATAATTTCTATCATTTGTTAAATTAAAGTTCAATATTAATAAAATATTTTAAATAAAAATTAAGTAGATCAAATATTTTATTAATTATTTAATATTTAAAAAGGTAGTAGGTCATTTATGGGAGGATTTTTGTAAAATTACTGAAGAAAATAAAAATACTGGATAAGTTGATGCCAAGTAAATAAATATTTTTTCACATATATATTTAAATTTGGTGTTTATGAAATTTTAAATTATTATAAATTCAATAAACTCGTGTAGACTTAAGAAAAAATAAAAATCGTCAATTATTATTGATTTTAAACAGAATTAAATAATAAGAAATATATAAAATAATAATTTTTATTTAATTTTAAATATTTTTAATTATTATTAGGAAAGCTTTGGATGATTTAAATTTAAAAAGATATTGTTGCAGAAGAATGATATTAACTCACGTCGATTTAATTGAGAAACTTTTAAATTATAATAGTAACTAATTTTTAATACTAATAATATTTTTAGATTTAAATTATTTTACTTTTATTTTAAAATTTTCATTTATTTATTTTATTTTTAAAAATTAGTTTATAAAACAAGTAGATGATTTCAAACGTAATATGTAAACAAATAATTATAAGAGTTAATAAAATTAAAAATAAAATTAGGGATATATATTACAAAAATCTTACTAAAATTGAGAATAAATTTAACAATTTCTTTGTGACTTATTATAAATTATAATTAACTGTCTATATTTTATAAAGTATATTCCATAATTTATTTTTTTATAATAATTATTATATAATTTTTGTCTTTAATTTACGACTAGCAAAATATCTTTTCTTATATGCAGAAAAATTTATATAATCATAATATAGTCTATTTAATTTGAATATGTTTGTTTATAAGTTGGTTTTACTTTTGTTTTAAATAGGATATAAATAAGCTTGAAATATAAATTCTCTTTAAAAAAATTTTAATTAAAAATTTTCACTTTATAAATCCAATAGTTTTTAATTATTCTACATTCCAATAAATTTCCAAAAATAAAATCAAAACATAATTTCATATTATTGTAAGTTTTATCAGGGTTAATAATAAAATGAATCATAAAAATTCTAGTTTAATCAGTAATAATTCTATGGCCCCTTATAATGATCTACTTAAAACGCTTATATTATCTTCAACAAGTATTTTTAGTATAGTCGCATCAATAATTTTAAAAATAAAATTAAAACAATAGTAAAATAATTTAGAACAAATTGACTAATAACAAATAATTTCTGTTGATGCGCTTTATGAAACATTAATAAAACAAATTGCAAAAGAAAAATAAACAAAAACTGGCAATTTCTAGCCTTAATAACAATTTCATTTAAACAAGTATATAAAATTTATACTTGAAATTTTTTTTCCCATTTTCTTTGAAGATAAAAGCTAAAAAACTACCTAAATATTACAAATTTAAGACAATAATGATCATACTATTAAAACTTCTCACAAATAACTTTAAAACAATAGTTTGCCTCAAAAAGATGCTTTAAAAAAGCCAAATTAATAAAATATTTCTAAATTTAATATTAACAATAGTAAAAAAAAGATACTAACATTTAATAATAATTTTTTAATATAAGGCATTATAGGAAATAATTAAATATACACAAAAGCTTTTAACTGCATCGATAGCCAAAAAAAGCCATTGGTATATTCTTAATTAACAGAAGATAAATTATATGTTTAATATGAATAAAATAATAAACAGTCAAAGAAAAAAATAAATGCCTATCAATTGGAAAAATTTTCACCTTATTTTTAATTAGAAAAAGATCCTTAATAATAAATTTAAAGCCAAGAATTTGTATCAATAGAAACTCAGCCCCCCATTATCATATAAAATTTTAAAAAAACTAATATCGAAAAATCTGTACATTTTGTATCCACTTTAGAAAAAGTAATCATATGTTAAACCAAAAATAACTATATATGAAATAAAATTTATAATAAATATATAAATTATTTAAAATTTTTCTATTTCTCTTCAATATATTTTTATTTTTTTTATTTATTATTTTATATAGATTTTATATTATTTATCATATTTATAATTATTTATATTTTTTTTTTTTAGATGTATTAATCTTTTACTTTTGGGAACCCCATAGTGGCTGGAACGCTTGTTAATATTGGTCTAATTTAAAACTAATTAGGTATACAAGTGGGAGATTAATTAATGGTATATGGTAAATTAATTTGGGACATAGATAAAAATTAGATTATATTTGATTCGCCTGAATATTTCACGAAAACCAAAGATTAATTGTTGGAAATAATAAAATTTAAGTGTTCATATTTGAAATTGGGCTTTTATTTTTTTTCAGCTTTAGGAATTTACGCAACTGCGAAATTGGTGTATCATTTATTTAGTTAAAGAAATAAAAATAACCAAAATAATACAAATAATAATAGTAATTACTATAATTAAAGCAGAAATAGTAATATAAGTTATGATAGTTATAGTAATAGCTATAGATACAAAGATAGCATAAATTATCACTGAATACACGCTGTATACTATTTTAAATAATTTTAAACAATTTACCAGCTTAACATCATTTATAATATACTTTTTCTAGACATAAAAAACATAATTTATAAACTGTAATATAATTTATTTTGTACACTACTAAAATATAATATAAATAATATTAATTGATTATATATAAAGAATTATTAACACAAATTATTGTTTATCTCTAATTAAATAATTATATTTATTCAGTTGATAAATTTTGGTTAATAAATTAAATATCATTTATTAGATAATAATTAACAGGTAATTTAGCAGTCTAACACCCCAAATTTTTTTATTTTTAACAAATAAATTAGAAAAACTTAAAAAAAAAAGCATAAATAACCACTGCATTTTATACAAAAATAAAAAAAACAAAAAAATTAAAACTAAATTATAAAATTATTTAAACTTATTTATAAATAAAATAATGGATCGTAATTAAATGTATAAGTAACCCAATTTGTTGCATAATTCATAAAAAAGATATGGAAGTGCAATATCTGGAAGACCTTCTCAAAATTATTCCTAAAGAAATCCTTAATTAAAATCTATTTACTATTAGGAAGAAAAAGAAAAAGAACAGTCAGTAAATAAATAAATTTCAAATTCTTAAAAAAGGCCTTTTTATTTTAGAATCAATATTAAAATCTTAAATTTATAACAAATGTTTTTTATATTTGATATTTATTATATATGTTTTTTGTTATATTATAATTATACCCCCCACTTTATTATTCAAATTTAAATTTTTGTAAATATAAGATAATAAAACATTAATTAATTCAAAACGAAATAAATAAACAAAAACTTTTGTTTAAAAATATATTTACTTAAATATAATAACTATAAATATTTAATAACAAAATATTAAATTTATATCCCTTTTAAAGGTAAATTCTATAAATTAAAGAGTTGACTTCGCTGAAAAAAAAATGTAAGAATTAGAAAAACACGAAAAATCTATAATATAGTTAAATAACATACTTGAAGATATAGACGTATCACCTTTATAGGGAAAATATAGAAATGCTAATAATTAATCATATACAAACCAATTTAGCATACAGCATAAATCCCCACCTTTCAGAAGTCCTTATAAATAGACTTTTAGAACAAATTATATTTAATCTCTGTAAAAAAGTGCTAGTCATAACATAAATAAAAATGTTTAACAATTTAACATTTAACAGCAATAATTATAGATTATGTAGAATTTAAATTAAACACCAAATTAATAGTAATATTAATAATAATACAACAACTAAATAGACGAATAAAGTTAAAATTTAAGTTAAAATTAAAATTTTTCAGTATCTCATTACTCTTACACCCCCAATAGTCATAACTAATAACAAGGAATAGTTTTAAAATCTGGAAATTTTATGAAAAATCAAGATCAATAATAATAATAGCATTAATAATCTAACAATAACAACTGCAATTTTTAAAGGTCTCATTCAAATTATCTTTCCAACTAATCATAAAATATTTAGAATTATTTAAATAACCATAAAAATACTAATGATAATTTCATATCCAGAAATAATCATTAACTATAAGGACCATATTTTGGTAAGGACAATATGTCTAGCAATAACAGTTTCAATAATATATATTGTAACAATAATAATAATAATGATAATAATAACATTAATAAAAATAATAATCATACTTAAAGTATAAATTCTTAAAATCAACATTTTTTCTCGTAATACTAAGTTGATTAAAATAATAATCATCATAATTAGTCTAAATAAGGAAATATGTAAATTTAAAACGAAAATTCTGTAAGTTATAGTGTAAATGAAAATCAAAATCCATAACTTTTTTAAGCAAAAGATAAAAAATAAATATTTTCTTCTATTTCTAATAAAATGAGTGTTTTAAAATGTTAGGGTGTAAGTGGAATTTCTAATTAAATAGAATATATTTAATAAAAATTGTTGGTGAATTAAGGTAAGGTTTTACTTTATTATTTAACTTTTATATATATTGTAGTTTATTTTAAAATAAAATCATATTGAGTAACATTATTTATATAAAGGTTTATACTTTGATTTTTTAAATGAATAAAACTCAAGCATACTTAAAATATTAATTATTTTCCTTTATGACGAACTTGAAAAATAAATTATCTTAGAAGGAGGAAGCACAGTCAACTTAAAATTAAAAATTAAAGATTTGGAAAAAGAAATATAAGTAATTATTATATATAAAAAATTTACTATTATCATTATTTTTATTTTTAAAATTTAATGAATAACAAATAAAATAAATTAAATAATATAATCAGAAAAAGAGCAAAGTTATAGATGATTTACAATCCGAAAACATGGAAAAACAAATAGTATTTAATTAACAGTAATGTTAATTTTCTTCCCTTTTACCCAGAATTAAAGATTTGAAATGGATTATGGAGGAAAGTAAAAATTTATTTGAGTATTTCTTAGAAGATTTTAACAAAAGTTAATTTGACAATTAGGAGAAAATAAAATTGCTTTAATTTAATAACATATACAATGAATACGAAAAATTACAAGAAAAGTTTAATAAATTAGACTTTTTAGAGGAATAAGATTAAAATACAAATAATAACAATACTCAATCTAAAATGATTTAAAAATTGAAAATGTTAAATTCTTAAATTAAAGAATAATAAATTTTAGAACAATAAAAATATTCAAAATAATAAGATGAATTTTAATCCTAACTACTGTTTAAAAACTAATAATTAAATTATAAAAATAATGATGAAAATAAAGAAAATAATGCTTAAAATAGTTTAAATTATAATTAATTTTCTTAAATACCTAAATAAATATCTGTAACCCCTTTAAAAAATAAAATGAAAAAAATCTAAGAAAATTTATTGTAATTTGACAACAATGATTAGTAAAATATATTTTAAGGAATAAGAAATTAACTTTCAATTATAGAACAAGAATTTAATAATCACCAAATTGAACAAGAAAGTTAAAACTAAGAGTAAAAATTAAATTATTCTAAAAATTTTTAAATTTAGTTTAATTATATATATGTATTTTTTAATTTTATGGTGTATAAAATTTTTATATTATAAGATATAAGGTGCTGTACAATGAATCTTTAGAAAAAATTTAAAGTTTATAAAATTAAATATAAGATAAAATAGACATTATCTAAGGTTTAAAATTGAAATTGGAAAACTTAGAAAAAAATGGAGAAAATATATAATAAAATAGCAAATAAATAGAATAATTGAAAAATGAAATTATACAATTAAAAAAAGTAAATATAGATTTGAAATCTGACTCTTTCCTTTTACAAGAAAAAAAAGAAAAAATCAAAGAAATTAACCAGCTTGTTAATAATCTACAATAAGAAAATGAAGACCTAAATTTAAAATTGGAACAAGAGCAAAAAAAGGTTCAATAATTAAATTCTTAAATGGAAAACTTTAGTTATCAATTGGATTAAATTTAAAATTAATAAGTTATAGACTAATAAAGTCAGAGGTTATAAATTTTATTATTTATTATAACACTTATTAAATATATAATATTAAATTAAATAATTTTATTAATATCTTTTATAGAAATAATAATGATGGTATGGTTAAAGAAAATCAATAGTTAAAAAAAGAACTTTAAGAATGTATAATAATGCTTGACGAGGCTAAGAATAATATGGAAACTTAAAGAAATAAGTAAATTGAAAAAGATAATATGATTAAAAGTCTTAAGGAACAATGTTAAAACTTAGAAATAGCTAATGATGAGTACTTTAATATATTTAAATATATAAATATATATTTTTTTATTTATTTTTAATATATTATTTATATGAAATTTAATTTTTATAGAAAAAATAACTAGCTTTAAGTTATAGGTGATGAATTCTAAGAAATATAAAGTAAATTAATCAATTTAGAATAAAAAGATAATGAAAAAAATGACTAAAGCTAGGAATAAAAATTAGTTACAGAACAATTAAATCTTTATTTTTAATGTAAGTATTATATAGCTTATTTTTTTTTCGTAATTCCTATTTAATATTATGATTTTTATAAAGAATTAATAGAAAACAATAGTTTAGAAGAATTAGATTAAAATGTAAAAGATTGTATAGAAAAAGTTTTTGGAGCTTAACATTTATCTTTAATTGAGGTTATTTATAAAAATTATATTAACTAAAAGAAAAATAACTAATAAAGCGGTTAAAAGCTAAAAAATTAAGTAAAAATTATAATATTATGCAATTAAATTGAATTATTCTATAATTAAAATTTAATAAAAATATTTTATTAAAAAAAGATATAAAGTAGACTAAACCAAATTAATGATATTAAATTTTTAAGCGAAATTATTTAACATAGTAGTGAAATTTTATAAAGGTAAGGTTTTAACAAATTACCGACTGATGTTTTAATGTTAAAAGAAGATTTAGAAATGAAATAATAATATATTGAAAAAAAAATACAAGAAGCTTAATAGGAAGAAGACAATTTAAATGATGAAATTAATAAAATTAATATCTTAAATGAAATACAAAATAAAAATAATAATTCAAATATTAATTCTAACCAATCTCAATTATCTGGATAAAATTTTGACAATTCTTTAAACAATCAATATAGTAAATAATTTACCTATTTTTAATTAAAAATACTTTAATTAAATAATTTTTTATTTTAAGAACTATCTGAAGAATAAGCAATTGAAAAAGTGATAGAAAATTAACAATTATAATCAAGGTTATAAACCTTGAATATTGAAAATTAATCTTTATAGTCTCAAATTTCTTTACTCAAATAATAAAGTAAAAATACTTGTAATTAATGCCTCACAAACAAGCAAAATATTTAATTCTCAAACTAAAATGATGAAAATAACAGTAATATATCTAATAGACAAAATAAACCTTTCTAAAACCTAAGTAGCAATAAAATCCAGGAAAAATAATAAAAAAATGACAAAACAAATAAAAATATTCAATTAGGAAGTAATTATATCCTTTATTTTCATATAATTAAATATATTTATATCTAATTAACAAAATTTTATTTACTTTCATTTAAAAAATTTCACTCATTCTCATTTAAAAATTTTATTTTTGTTTTTTAAAAAGGAAAAAATAGCTCTAATATTTAAGTATAATAAAATAAGTAAAATATAAAATTAGAAGATGAAATTAACCAAAATTTTGGAGACAATCCAGAAGTATTATAATTAATTTATATGTAAGCCAGCTCTATAGAATAACTTTTAAGATGAAAGATATATATAAACTTTAAAGATACTATAATTAATATATAATTTTTATAATTAATCCATTTAATAATTTATATGTAAATAATAAAAATTAAAAATTCTTCAATCTATTTCTATAATTATAATATTCACTAGTAGTTATATACTAATTTTATTTAAAAATTACTCTTTTTAATATACAATAAAAAACTGAGTTGTAATTTTTTATCAATTATATATCTATTTTGCTTCTATATTTTTAATTTACCTATAAAGAGCACATAGGGATATTTTATTTATTAAATTTTTAGTATATTAATTAAAGACTTCAAAATAAAATAAATCTAAATAAGTCTTTAAAATAATATAAAATAAGAAAATAAAATAAAATAAAAAAAAAACATGGAAAATCCAGAAAATACAAGGTTAGATTTAGATAAGGAATTTTTATAATAATATGATATGCTATAAAATAAACCTTTAGGAAAAGGAAATTTTGGTGTAATCTATTATGTGTAGAGAAAAGGAACATTTAAAAAATTAGCAGTAAAGGTTACAGATAATTATCAAATGTAAATTAATTCAGAGCATAAAAGATTGTATAATAATGAAGTATCTATACTAAAAAAATTCAAAGAATAATATAATAATAAAAATATTATAAAAATTTATGGCCATCATACATATTAAAAAAGTAACTATTATCCATTTAAATAATCAATAGTTTTAAATAATTATATATTAACATGTTAAAATAAATTTATTTAAATATCTATTATATTAGAAAGTTATTTACTTTTCGAATATTGTAATCAAGGAGATTTGTATAAGGTTTTAAAGTAGCAGCCAAATAAAAGGTTTGACATAGAATTGTCTATAAATTTTATGATCTAAATTTTATTTGGTTTAAAAACACTCCATGAAAACAAAATAATTCACAGAGAGTAATAATTTTTTGTTTTAAAACTTCATCATTATATTTTAATATAAACTGTTTTACTTTAAATTTTTATTTATATTTTAATTTATATAATTAAAATATCATAAATTTTAATTATAAAGTCTTAAGATGGAAAACCTATTACTTCATGATAATTAAATAAAAATAGCTGATTTTGGTTTGTCAAGAAAATTATAAGAAAGCGAGTAATATGCAACTACTGTGGCAGGTAGTAGAGCTGTAAAAAATGATTTTTTTAATATATTTTAGAAAACCTATAATTTTATTAAATTGATGTTTGACATAATAAATCATATTTTTATTAAGTACTGTGCGCCTTAAGTTTTTAATAAAGAAAGATATACTATAAAATGTGATGTTTATAGCTTAGGGACAATTTTTTACTAAATGATAACAGGAAAAGCACCCTATTTAGATCCAGTACCAAAAAATAATTAATAATTGCTTTAAAGAATAAGAAACTAAAGTTTAGATTATTTAGATATATAGCAAAACGAAGTTTAGGTATCTGATACAATAAAGGAACTTTTGAGTAAAATGTTGCAATATGATGAAAAAGACAGACTTTCTATAAAATAAGTATGGGAACATGAAATTTTTGCCAATAAAATACATTTTAAAGAAGATCTTTTAGACAAATATAATATATATTCCTATAATTTCCATAAAAATGTTTAGTAAGTATATGAAAATGAAGATCTTATATAAGATGATAATGTTCTAAATTATGATTAAAATATTGATTTTTTAGATTCTAACTATTTCTAAAATCATGGTAAAACATAAAATAATTAAGAAGAATAATATAATCCTAACTTAAGTCCTTGTGAACTTTAAAATATTAGCAATATAATTAGTTAATCAATTTAAGATAGCTACTTTTATTAAGTAAATTTGATTTAACTGTTGAGTAAATGCACCTACAAAATTTACGTAATCAAAATATATATTTTTATATAATTTTATTTTAAACATAATATATAAATAAATTAAAAATTTCAACATAAATTTTATAGCATTTATAGTTAGATTTCATCAGTTTAGAACATAAACACGTAATTATACCTTCCTTTTTATTATTGAAAAAATAATTATACCAATACCTAGAAATACTATAAGATATAGAAGAAGAAAAAAATTCTTTTAAGATATACCCCAAAATATTATTGTATGAACATTAATCAATTATAGCTTTGAAAGAATTTTTAAACGAATCTATTGGAATATTATATGCATATTTAGAGAGCAAAAAAATTGATATTTTAAATTATGCTAAAAAAAACATAAATGAGGAGACCTAAAAACAATAAAAAGAAGTAAATAAATAAAGTTTTGATAAAGAGTCGGATTAACTATTCATCGCAGAACTATAAAAATACTATAATGTTATTTAAGTATAAAAATTTTATTTGTTTATTTATCTTTTAATTAATTAGTTTATTTATTTATTTATTTATTTATTTATTTATTTATTTATTTATTTATTTATTTATTTAATTAATTTTGATTTTAAATTTTAGAATTTGGCATAATAATAAGATAATGAATGTTAAAAAAGGTAACTAAAATTACATTAAATTGATATTTTGGAATGTTTAAAAACCAAGGAATCTTAAAATCCTCAGTCATTAAAAAAAAGAGATAACTAAAAAAAATTGTTATTAGCTGGTTCTATTTAGAAAATTGACTACTATATTGAAGAACAAAAATTATATACACATTGATTTTTTGATAAATAATTTAAGGTAGATGATATATATTTTTATTTATACTAGCATAAATATAAATACTATTAATTTGCAGAAATTATTTAAAATTATTATATAATGCTCACTAATATCTAAACTCCTATAAAGCTAATATCAGTTAAAAATAAATAAAAATAAAAATAAATTTAAAATATTCATAACTAATTATATTATAGAAATATATATATATATTTTTAATCATTTTATGATCACTAATTATTTTTAAATAATATCATCAAAAATTTAAATATGGCGTTTCTGAAACTTAGGAAAAATGATATATTAATATTAAAAATAAATAAATTTATTAATAAGATAATATAATAAGTATATATATACACGATAATTATATATTTAAGTATATACATGTATTTTATTGTTTGAAAAAAATATCTTTGCTAAAAGGTTAAATAATAATTTTTATTGAAACAAAAAAAATCATTAAAATATATATATTCTATTTAAATATTCTGTGGCATTTTTTCATAAATAAAGTTATAAATAAATATTTTATTTTTTTAAAGAAACAAACAACTTTCGATTTTTTATTGTAAATTCAAGTTGCTTAGTATTATCTAATCTTACCAAAAATTCATATTCTATAATTTATTATTATTTAATCATTAAAAAAAACAATTATAATCTATTTATATTTTATTTGATTAATAATCAAGTGTTATTTATTGGTTTATTAATTGTATTATAAAATCTTAAAAACATATATTTTAAAATTAAAAAATATTAAAAATTATAAAAAAACAATAATAAACATTACAATAAAAACAAATAAAGGTTTAGAATAGTTAAAAATTATATAATTTAGCACAAATATTAATGGTAATTAATATATATCTATTAAATTATTTTAATAAAGATACTAATAAAAAATTTAGAGATTGTTGGATATATTTTTATAAAATTAAAGTATGAATCAATTTCTGCTATCAAATTTCGAATTATAATTAAACATTCATGTTAGAATAACCATTATGATAATTTTAATTTAAATAGATAAGGTTTATTCTTTTACAAAATAGATAAGGTAAGACCAGATTATCAAAGTGGTACGTAGATTATGATGATGAGGAAAGATAAAAATTATAAAG
Source organism: Pseudocohnilembus persalinus (assembly GCA_001447515.1). NCBI lineage: Eukaryota > Ciliophora > Oligohymenophorea > Philasterida > Pseudocohnilembidae > Pseudocohnilembus > Pseudocohnilembus persalinus. The sequence continues at coordinate 186,861 of LDAU01000083.1, forward strand.
CGAAATTAATAGAATTATAGTGTCGAGGGATAGAAAAAATACAAACTTTTTAGAAGTAAAAAATAAATAAATAACAAAATATAAGTGTAAGAAAAAGAATAAGCATAATTCTTATAAAATTATTAAGAGATATATAAATAAAACTAGTATTTATATAAAATTAATTTTCTCAATTCATATTTAAATAAATAAACATATAATAATATAGAATATTATTAATTTTATTTTATTTATTTAAAAACTAGTTCAGAAATTACAAAATTATATATAAAAGATATGCAGGTCTATTTTTTTCAGTATGTGTAGATATTAATGATAATGAATTGATACACCTAGAAATAATTCATTTATTTGTAGAAGTACTAGATTAATATTTTGGAAATGTTTGTGAATTAGATATAGTTTTCAATTTTCATAAAGTAAAAAAAAATATAAACAAATCTTAAATAATAAAATAAATGAAAATTATGGTTTATTTCTATTTTCAAATTTATTGTATATTTTTAATCTTATTTAAATTTTATTATAAAAATTTTAATTAACTTTAGGCTTATGGAATATTGGATGAAATGATTATAGGGGGAGAAATTATGGAAACTAGTAAAAGTTTAATATTATCAGCTTTACGTAATGTAGAACTACTTGATTGATATATATTAAAAATAAATACTATTTATCTTATTATTAATAATTTTATAAATAGTTAATTTGCAATTTAAAGAACAGTATGTTTACATTTTTTCATTTAAAATTTTAATTATTATAATATAAATAACTTATAAAATAATACAAAGCATTTAAAATATCAACAAAAATAAAATTTATAAAATATTTTTTTATCTTAATTTATTTATAATAAAGTAAAATAAAAAATTGAAATATATAACTTTTACAATAAACATTCTATTTATTCATATATATTAATTTATTTTATATTTTTTTATATTTTGATTATATATTAAATTAATTCAATTTAAAACTTCACACAGTATTTTTTTAACTTTAATTATGCATTTAATTATTATATAATTTTTACTATTAATTTAAATCATCCCAATCTAATAAAGATAAGTCATCATCTTCAATTTGTGATCCCTCTGCATGTTCAATAATTTAATTTTTATTATTATTAATTTTATTTTTATTGTTTTTATTTTTAATCACATTTTTATGACTATTCAAGTTATTTAAATATAAATTACTGTTATTATTTAAATCTTATTCATGTTCATCATATAAGTGTCCTGATATTTATTATTTTGTGCTACTTGCTCTTGTGCTAGCAGATGACACTTAATGTGTTACTTTACTTTTAATCAAATTAACGTTATTTTTATTTTTGCTTTTATTGCTAATATTATTTTTATTGTTATTATTGGTAGTTTTAATTTTTTTCCTAGAACTGTTTTATTAATTTTCAATTTCTAATTTTTATTTTTCAGGTAATTTTCTCTTTTCAGGCAAACTTTATTTTTATACATTTTTAGATTCGTTTTAAATTTATTTGGATTTCTCTATTTTTTATTGTGAAGTTTACTATTTTAACTAATTAACTTAATTAAAATTTGACTTAATTTTCAACTAATTTCTAGTAAGTCGTGTATTTTCTTTTCCAATATGGTCAGAAATCTCATTTAATTAATTATCTTCAAATAATTTAACTTGTTGATTATTTTCTACTATAACTTGGTTATTTTAAGTATTATCGATAGCGAATTTATTTTATTTTTAAGGTATTATATTTTCATCTATATGTTCATTGTCTTTTATATCCTTATTTTTTTCCTAATCTAAAATAGTGCTATTTTGGTTGCTGCTATTTTACTATTTCTATGATAATTAGATTTTTTTATTTTCATTATAATCTTAGTTTTAATTTTAATTTACCAAATTTTCTAAATCAGCGGATTATCCCAAATTTTGATCTGAATTATTATTATCCTTATTTTTATTTTCATTCTCTTTATTTTTACTATCTAAAACCAAATTTTAACTTTTATCTGTATTTAAAAGACTTCCCTTTCTCTTTAAAAGACGTTCTGCTCTAGAACTTAGCTATTTTTATTCTTTGCTTAAATCTAAACTTATATCTTAACTTTTATTAATATTTTTTTAAGATTATGGATGAGAATTTTATATAAATTCATAATCCAATTTTTTAGAAATTTACTAAATTAATTTTTCCTTTTAACTTATATTTTTTTTAGTACTATTATGTTATTGTTAATTTTAAGCTTAATTTTAGCTTTATTTTTTAATTTTCTAACAACTGTTATTTTTAGAAATAATAGTTTCTTCTTATATATCTGAAGGTTCTTCGTTTAATGATTCTTCATCAAATAATATTTATTACTTTTATTCTTCATTTTTCTACTTTTATAATAATTTTTTCTTCTTTCTAAGCTATTCTTCTTCTCTTCTTTAATCAATTCTATCCATTATTTTTAATATATTATCGCTAGCAAATGTATATTGATCACTTACCAAATCATAAACAATATCATTATCCAATGGGCTAACAAGTTTTTTATATTTTAAATTAAAATTAGTCAAATATTTACAGTTTCGTAATATATTAAATATATAAAATATAAATATTAATAATTTTAAATTTACTTTTCAGATTCTTTCATATCTAGGACTGGTTAATACTCTAAATTAATAATATCTTCATAGATATTTTTTTTTTCATTATCATCTTATTCTTCAATTTTTTCTATTATCAATTAATCATCTCCATTTCTATTTTATTATTTTTGTTCCTCTTCTTGTTCTTCTTCTCTATCATTTTCTTCTTTTACCTATATTTTTTATTACAAATTAAGCTAAACTTCATCTCTATTTTCAATTTTAATATTTTATTAATTTTTATCTGATTTTTTAACACCTAAATTTTATAACTATTATTCAAGATCTTTTAATTTTTTTAATTCCTTGTCATATTCATTATTTTTACAATCTTCAATTTTTTAATCGTTTTTTTCTTATTAATTTGTTGATGAATTAAATTTTTACTATTATTGCTATAGATTTTCATTTTGGTTAGTATTATTGTTTAAATGGTTAATATAATTTTATAATATTTATTATTATTTTGGATCTAATTATGAAGCAAAAGCTTAAAAAAATTTTTATTAAAACTATTTCTATATTTATAGCTAATTCTGATTTTATATTTGTTGTTGTTATTTTATTGCTTACATTTTAAAATTACTTATCTATAATTCTAAATTTTTTTTATATTACTTATACTATTAAAGCATAATAGATATATAATTTCTTTGCTTTTCATCTTTAATTAATTATTATTATTATTCCCATTATTATATAAATTTGTTTACATATGCCAATTAAATTTAATATTTTTAAATATTATCAAAATTTTATCCCGTATTTTATTAAATAAATTAAGATTGCATTTATTATTATTAAAGCTATTACAATTATTAAACCTATGTTTGATAATTTTATTAAAATTCATTTTAGAACTATTATCTATTTTAACTATTCATTTATTAATATTATTTTATTTATTGAATTAAATGGGTAGATTAATTTTAACTTTAAATTTAATTTTATTAATTATTTTTCTATTCTTAATCGTTGCTATATTTATCAAAATTATTGTCACCTTAATTACTAATTTCGTCCTACTTCTAATCATTAGTATTTTAATCATTTTTGTCTTTTTAATCTTAATTTTTATTAGCTTAATATTCGGAATTTTCTTTTTCTTACTATATTTTTTATTAATTTTCTTTTTATTAGTTGTACTATATATATTCACCATCTTATTATTCATTTTCATTACATATATAATTATGCTAATCTTTTTTTTCTATATTAACTTTTTATTCCTCTTCAATATCTTCATTATTACTGCTTTAATTATTATCTGTTTATTCGTTTGTAGCATTTTAAATTTAATTATAATTTTTAATTTAATTACTATGGTTTCTTATATTTTAAATTTAAAAATTTTTTATCATATCAATATTTTCTTATCTTAATTTTTATCTTTATAGTATAAATTCATCTTCTAATTATTTTTATGTTTTATTTTAATCTTGGTTTTATATTTGGCTATTTTACTCTTAATTTTTATTTTACTTGTATTCTTCTGATTATTAAAAACTATTAGATATCTCAATTTCTATATTTAACGAATCAGTTTCTGAATCTGAATATAATATTTATTAAGACTTTCCCTCCTTTTAATATTTTTAATTTTACATTTAATCTTTTTCTTCTATATTTTTTTATTAATTTATTTAAGCATTTTATTAATCTATATTTACTTTATTACTTAAAATTTAATTATTTTCAACTGTATTTTGCAAACTTTTAATTTAATTAAATTAAAATATATTTTGTTATAACAATTATTATGTATTTAAGCTATTTCCTACCAAATTATTGAAAAAAGATTAGAATTGTAATATTTACTATTACTAATATTATTACTACTTTTATTTAATTAGGTTGTCTTAATTTTATATCGAATTAATATTGCTTTTTATATTCATATCCTACTTTAGATTATTTTAATTTTATTGATTACTCAAAAACATAAACTTTTAAAATAATTATTACATTTAATATCCGCTATTATTTAAATTATTATAATACTAAATCTCATCTTTATTTTGCTATTATTTATTATTTTATTAATTATATTTTTTTAATTTCTATTACTCCTACTTGACTGTCTTTTTTTATATCTTAATCATTTATCTTAATTCAAGTTCTTTTTTCATTTTTTCTTTTTTCATTTATTTTTTCCATTCTTTTTTTTCTTTTATTTTACTTTACAATTTTTATTGTCCCTAAATTTCTAGCAATAACTAACTTTAATAATCTTCTTATTTAAACCGTTTTTCACTTTCTAAAATATCGTCCCAAGTCATGTTAGTTAAACATTTAAATGAGCCCTTAATTACCCACTATCTAATGAGTTTTTTAGAATAACCCATATGGTTCGCCACTGACTCGATATTTTCTCCTTTAGAAATCTAAAAAAAAATAAAAAAAATATACAAAAGCCCGTTATTTATATAAAATAAATTAATAAAAATAGTGTAAAAATTATAGAAAATTGTAAGTAATAGTATTTTTTAATATTAATCACAAAAACTACAACATAAATATAATTAAAAAACAATTATTATAGCAAATATAAACTTTTTTTGATAAATATTAATTTATCTTATTAAAATTCTAATAATAATAATTCTTTCGTATATAAAAGATTCATGTATATATACAAAAAATTAACATAATTTAAAATATAATATAATAAATTTTATATAGTAAGTAATTTAATTCAAAGAAATTAACATTATTTAGCAAAAAAAAAGATGAAAAACTTATTTATTTGGCTATTTTAATTAATAAAAATAAAAAATACCCTAAATGAGCACATTGCCTTGTCTATTTCTGAAATATTGTTGTCTTTTTTCATATTTTCTTCTTTAATTTATTACATATTATTACTTTTATAAATGTGTATTGTTTTATTTTGGTTTTTTTAATTTTTGATAATGATAAAAATTGTATTTTAATTATTAAAATTTTTTTTATTTTATTGAGATAGTCTTAATTATTCTATTATTTTTGTTTTTGTTTTTTTGTTTTTTTTTGTATTAATGATTTCAATATTATTATTTAATAAAATTTAATTTACTATATATTAGTAAATTGTATTAATTTTTATTTATTTCTTTTAGGGTTTTTTATAATTGATAAAGTATCAAATATTTTAAGTTAATAAATGATCTAATAATTTAGTACTATTCTAATATATATTATTACAATAAAATAATTAATAAAATTTATGTTTGGAATGAAGTTTTTACATAATTAAATATCAAGTTTCTTATAAAAATTTAAATATTACCAATATTTTAATTATTTTATGATAAAATACAAAAAAATTGTAAAAAACATTTAAATTATAGAAAAAATTTATATAAGTAACCAAATAAATTAATTTTATATTATAAGAAATAATAAAAGAATATTCAGCCCTTGTTTTAAATCTACTTTTAATTTATATTTATATAGGCTTAGCATAAAGAACTATTATTGCTATAATTAGAACTCCTATTACTATTACTATTTTCATTTTAATTCTTGTTATTATCACTATCTTTATTATGGAATGAATCTTTTTCTTAATTTTATTTTACACTATTATTTCTAATTTCTAATTAATTATATAATTAACTTTTAAAGCTACTTTATTATGCATTTTGGTAGCTATATTTTGATTCGCTATTAGTTTCATAATTTTCATTGATTTCTTCTATTTTATAAAATTAACAAATATTAAAATTTAGATCATTATTTTAAAACTAATATTTACAATTATTTAAATAAAAAATTTAATAAAAACATATTTTATATTAATAAAATACCTTCAAATTAATCTTCATCTTATTAATCGTTTTAAATTTTATTTACATACAATTTCTGTATATTGTTCAAATTGTATTCTTCTTTATAAAATTAAAGTTATTTAATTTATGAATTATTTTCTTCAAATTATTTTTAATGCCTTTCTTGTTCAATCTACTGATCATAAATTTATTACTGCTCGTCTTCATTAAAACTAATTTATTAATACTTACTATAATCCGAAAATACCTTTTTTATAAATAATCAATATATAAAATTGTAAAATTTTAAAATCTTTTAAATAAAAATTACCTTCAAATTAGTATCAATACCTTTAATATATGGAAATATATTATTTACTAGTGCTCTATACTTATTTATTTTCGATATTGGATTATTTTTTAAACTTATCAATTGTAAAGAATTTTTTAAATTTCCAGAAATTTCAACTAAATCAGCTAACTCTTTAACTAAATTATTATCAAAATTTAGCAATTTTAAATAGGTACAAAATTATACTTATTAAATTTTATTTATCATATTATTTTAAGCATGAATTTCCGACAAATTTTGGCAATTTTGTACGCCCTCCAAATTTTACAACTTATTAAAACCAACATTCAAAAATTCAAGATTAGGTAAGTATCTTAAAAATTCTAAATTTTCTAAACTGTTAAAACTTACGTTTAATATTTTTAATTAAAATTAATTGGTATTAATAATTAGTAAAACATCACTATTTTAAATTTTTATTCCCTTCAAATAACTTAAAAAACTCTTAATATATTTTTCTGAAAAAAAATTTAGTATTTATTCTTTATCTACTTCATTTTATTACATAATTTATTATTTTTGATAAATTTTATCAACTTTTATATTTTCCAAAAATAAGGTATAAAATACTTCATTTTAATTTTCAAATGTTATATAGTGATCTAAAAATTATTATAGAATTGCCTTTAACGTATAATTAGACTAAGATTTTTATATCATTAATTATATTTATTGAACGATTTCTGCGAATTAAATAGAATTTATATTCGTATCATATACATTTTTTATTTTACTTTTATTTAAATTTACTTTTTCGCTTTTTAAAGTTTAATAATTTTAACTACTATTATAATTACTATTATCAAAACTTAGGTTATCTTGTGAAATTTCCATATTAATTGTATTATTCCCTGATTATACAGGAGAAATTGTCATATTAAATCCGCTTAAATTATTTTAACTGTTATTTTTATAATTATTACTTGTATATTTTTAAAATAAATTTTAATAGTTTTAGCTTTCTTTATTTTGATTGTCAGATTTTTTATTTTACAATACTTATTATTATTAATTTATATAATAATGTTATTTGGTATAATTTAAGGAATTTTAATTTTAAATATCTTCTCCATTATAGGTAGTCGCAATGGGTTTTTCATCACTTTCAACTATTTTAAGAAAAACAAAAAAATTATTTAACTGATAAATTGATAATTATTAAATAAAATATATAATTTTTATTTTTTTTACTTAAAAATTTATTTTTATCAGTTTGGCATTATTATTGAACTTATTTGTCTTTCAAATTAACTTAGATTCGTTTAGGACTTAATTATTCTTAACTTTATTAATGTAGAATTCTATTTAAAGTTTTACTGGAAAAAGTTGGCATTTCTTCAAATTAAAAATAATTATTAATACCACTATAAGCTAAAGAATCGGCATTTTAACTTTAATTTTAATCTTTATCTTTGCCAATTTATTATGACTAATTTTATTATTCTTAATTTTAAAAAAAATCATTTCCACAAATATTATTATTTTCTTAAATTTTTTCACTTTCAAGATCAAAAGCTAATATTTTATTTTATTAGTCTAAATCATTTTTATTTTTTTAATCAATTTCATTATATTATTAATAATTTTTTTTATGCTCTTTTTTTTAGTTTTTGCTAAACTAATTTATGTCAAGTTTAATAACTTAAAAATCTTCATTTTAATTTATACATTATTATTTATTGTCATCCATAATATTCTAATTATCCATTTAATTTTGTTAAATAAAATTTTGTTATTTTTATAAATTAGCATGTTTTTATTATTAAGATAAGTCGTAATTATTTTAATGTATGAATATCTTTTAGTTTAGTTTTATTAAATTATTTACACTTTCTTCTTCTGTTTTAAATCTCGCTGTTTCTATATCTTTTTATTACTTTTAAGAGCTATTATCGATATTTGTATTTTAATTTATATAGTTTTATCCTATTTTTTAAAATTAATTTGCATCTTACTTTTATTATTTATAAAAAAATGAATTTTAATTTAATTTTTATTATTATTTATCTTTATCATTATTTTCTTCTATTCTTTATTATTATTATTTAGCACTCTAAAAAGGAGAGTTTTTCTAAAAGCTGTCCAAATTAAAATTTTATATGCTAAAATTCTATAAATTTTCTTTTTGAATAAGTGAATCCTTAAAATCGCTATTCTATTATTCTTTTCCAATACTTGACAAAAATTTATATTATATTTTACTTTAGCTTTAATTTTAACTTTAAAATATGCCTTTAGTTTAACTTACACTTATCGGCGACAATTATAAAGAATTTTAACTTTATTAGGTTTCCATTTGATTATTATCTTTTATTTATCTGCTGCTCTACTCTTAATAAGAATCGGTTTTTTTGATATTTTTTTCATATGAATTTTTCTAATTTACTAAAAAATTATTATCTTGAAAATTTTATGATTCATCTTTATTATCTGAATTTAACTTTTATTTTTAAATTGAATTTTTTTTAGTCTAGCTATCTAAAAACCTTTTTATTTAAACATTTAATTTTTTCTGATCTTTATCGATTTCAATTTACTGACCTTTTAATAAAACAAGTAAATAAAAAAAATTTACAAAAAAAATTAGTTAATAAATTTATTTTTTAATAATTGTGTGTATAAATAATTAACATTAATTGTATTTACCTTTTTTATAAGAACTATTTTCAGGCAAAGTATGTAATCTAGGAGAAACTGAAGTTTATTCTGAAACTTATTTTAATTCACTCAATTTTAAATTATTTCTTTAAGTTAAACATTATACTTTATTATTATTTAAGATAATATTTTTTTGATTAAAATTTTATATTTAAACATTTTTTTATCCACTTATGTTTTGATTAATTTAATTAAACAAGCTATTTTCATCTTTAAAACTACTAGAAATAGTTTTATATATACCATTTTACTTAACTTACGTTTATTTTACTTAATTTTATAAAGCATGCATTTATTCTATATTTTCCTAAAATTCACCCTCTGTAACAGTTTTAGACTTATTTAATAACTATTTAAATAACTTATACTTAATTTTATTACTTTCTCTTTCTTAACTTAATTATTTTTACTTATAATGTTAAACTTAACTTTTTTCTAATAAATCTTAATAACTTTTCTTCCTTTCATCATGTAATTATGAATAGCTCCTTTCCCCTTCTTTAAATAAACTTAAACTATTTTTTTTATTATTCTATAAATAATTTTATACTTAAATTTGTTTTATCTAATTTTGATTGTTTTAATTTTAATTACTATAACTTTTATGTGAATTATTTATATTATTGTTTTAACTTTTTTGATCGAATTAATTCAACTAATAATTATCTATTAAATAAGGCAGATTTTATTATATGGACTTACTAATAATTTGTTAGCTTTACTCTAATTTTTATTTTTCTAAAGATAAAATTCCGAAAATTTACTAATAGTTCACTTCTTAATCTTAAACTCTATTTTTTACTAAAAATTTTATTCTTTCTAGCGAAAATGGAATTTCATTTTCAAATTTTTTTTAAAAATCCTAAATCTCCATAAGCCTAAATGTCTTTTATAAATTTAAAATTAATTTAAAAAATTGATATATTTTTAATTTAAAATTTACTTTTTTACATCTTATTTACTATTTAAATAACTAATCAACAAAGATTTTTTAATTTTTTAACTTTTAGTTTTCTTAAAATGCTCATCGAAAATTCCTTCAATTTAAATTAACCATCCCATTTTATTCATATAATAGGGTTATTCTTAATTTTCATCAAATTCGTTAATACAACCTCCACTTATTTATTTAATATTTAGATAGCTATTATTATCAACTAAATTTTGAGAATTTTACTAAAAATACAAAAAATTACATTTTTAATTTAATTTTTAATTTTAATTAACATTTTTAAAAACTTCACACGAACTTTTAGTTTTTTTATGCAAATTCATTATTTAACTGGAATTATTTTATTCTTATTAGTTTTATTAAGTTTCATCTACAAAATTGAAAGAATTTTAATCATTTTAAGTATTATAAGTTTCCTATTTACTTTTATTTTAAAATAATTAGGAATTTTAATTAAAATCTAAACTTTAATTTTATTTTAAAATTTAATCCTAGACTTAACTCTAATACAATTTTTAAAGCTATTTATATGTAATACTCTTTTTATTTTGTTTTTTTTCATTATTTTTTATATAATAATCTTTCTTATCTATGTCATTTTTTTAACTTTATAAACTATTTTATGATTATTATAAATAATATTGTTATTATTTATTATTAACCTTTATTGAATTATTATATTTATTATTAATTATATCTGGCGATTAAAAAAGCTATTGACTACTTTAAGTGCTATTTTAATTTAAAGTTTAGTTTTCTAATTTTTAATTTTAAGAATTTTATGTACTGTTTTTTCTACTTTTATTTAATAATTTTTAATTTCTTTTAAAAGTATTATTTTACAAATCTTATTTTTTGTTTTCTCCAATATTGTTTAAATAGTTTTTAGGGTTAAAAATTTTTATATTTTATAATTTTTACTAATTTTTTATTGGCTATTATTATACTGTACTTTATTTAAAATCATTAATTTTAGAAGTTTAAACTTATTTTTCTAAATCAATATCACTTTTTTTATTTTATGAACCATATTTTTGATTTTATGATCTCGCATTTTTTTGTTCTGAAATTTTATTCTTTTGTTTTTATAATTTGCTAAGTAACTTGTTTATGGCTAAACTGGGAATATTTTTTTTTTATTTATTTTAAGTTTAGCTAGCTAACCCATTTTATTAAACCTAGCTTTTTTATTTTTAATTTAATTTTTAGATATGAATTAAATTTAAAATTATAATTATATATTTCTTACCTGTTTAAATTTAAACTATTTTATCTAGAATTATTAATGTTCTTTCTTGGAGTTAACATTGTATTTTATCTTTTATGACTATTTGTTTCTCTAAAAGTTTATGCACCACCTTAAAATGATATATTGTTATTAGATTCACGATTTATATTATAAATTTTATATATATAAAATATATTAATTTTTACTTTAACAATCAAACTAATTATTTTTATTATAAGAACTATTTCTAGAAGTCAGATTATTGTTCCTTACTTTTTAATTAAATTCATTCAAGTTAATTGATTTGTTAATACTACCACTGTTATTTCTACAGCTATTTATAAATTTACTCTTATTAATATATTCTTATTTATTTTAATTTTGTAAATACGTGTTATTATTTATATATTTATTATAAGATGTTTTTTAACTTTTAGGAAAATATTCTGACTACATTTATTTTTTTTTACTTTTACTATTAAAAATACTTAAATTTTATTTCTTTAAACTTTAATCTTTTTATTAACAATTTTCTTGGCTTTTATTTCCAGAATAAAATTAACTCAAGTTATTTTCTTCTTTTTGGGACTATTATTATATTTAATTATTGTTTTATTTCACTTTATTGTTATTGATTTAACTTTAATTTTAAGTATTTAAGTTATTATAAATTTAATCATACAATTTCTGATAATTATGTAAATTTGTTTGCTAGGAAATATATTACTATTATGATTATTGTAGCGAATTAACATATAAATTATCATATTTACTTTATACACTACTAAATTATTCACTATTTGCGTTTTAATCATTCTAGTTTTCAGATTAATCATCATTTTCTGACTTTTAATTTTAGCTATCTTCACTTTCATTTAAAAAGCTTCTTTAAGCTTCTCTTTATGTAAGTTTTTCCGCTAAACTTTTTCTTATAGAATTTTTACCTAATGAACTATGTATCTAATTTGTTTAATTTTAATAAAAAAAATGAAAATAGTTAAATAATATATATATTTTTTTATTTTTTATTAATTATAATATCAATATCAACTTATTATTACATTTTATTTTTTATGATGTTAACTATATTAGTTTCCTTTTTTAGAAACTTAAGAATAGAGGACTTTACTTATAAGTTTATTTTTTTATTAAGTACTATTGCATTTGTTTTAACTATACTATTATTTATTATTATTAATGTTTTATTAAATTGTTTTGTGTTTTTTATTTTGCTTCTATATGCTAGCAAAATTAGAACTTTATTCATCTTTCTAATCATATGTTATTTTAATATTAAATCCATTTTCTTCTATAAAATCAATTAAATCGACTAATTACTGTAGATCAAAATCTATTTTTAGATTATTTGATTATTTAAAAAATTTAAAAGTTTTATAAAAATGATTTTAAAGTAAAATAATTATTTTGAAGAAATTATTACCATTTCCTGTTAAATTAATTTCAGTTAAATTTATATCTTTGTGAATCAAATCATAAAAATGTTCCAAATTCTAAAAATATAGTTATAATAAACATTTAATATATATAATAATTTATTTTCTAATATTTTACCTAAATATTGTTATAACTCAAATCTAATTTTTTAATCATTATATCTTTCTTTTAAATATAATTTAAAATATTGATTTTAATATATGCATTTCAAAATAATTCTTTTATATATTTTATTTACTTTCACTATTACTAAAAAAGGTAGTAATTACTATATAAACAAATTTTTACCACTTAAATTTATATCAATATACTTTTACGGATCTAGTATATATAATATAATTTTATATAGCGATAATTGTTAATTATATAAAAATTATTAAGTTTAGAAAAGAATTTTTTTTTATTTATATTATACATAATTCTGCCTCTTAAAATATATTCAGTATTTCGCTTGAAGGATTAATTTAAAAATCAACACAAATTTTCAAGTAATTCCTTTTTTGCTCGCTCAAATGTAAAAGCATTTAAACTTATAAATATAGATGTAAAAATTATTATTTTAAATTTATAAAAGATATAATTTATTATTTTATTAAATTTAAAGTAATTAAAATTTATTATAAAAAAATATTTTTTATACCATTTAATGAATCTTCTGCCTAATTTTTATGACCTTAATTTTATTTTCTTTACATCACTATGAACAATATATTATTAAATTGATTATAAATTTATAGCTTATAAAATTTATCTTAATTTTATTATATTATTGTTATATGATAGATGAATTAAATTTTACTATTATTTTTTTTTTTTATTTAATTAGATAGAATTAATTTATTTTATATATAATTTTATTTTATTTTAGTGTGCTTAAAATTAATTTAAAATATATAAATATTTTATTCATGAGAAATAAAAAATTAGTTGAAAAATTTATTAAGAGTTGTTCATATAAAATATGAAAAATATTTTTCAAATATTTTTTAAAATTATTATTAATTATATATAATAATATCTTATAAAAATAAATAATAATATAATAAATTAAAAGGTAATTTAAATATAATTATTATGTAATATTTAAATTATAATTGATAAATTAAATCTAATTAGATTTAATAAATCATTAAAAATTTTATAATTTGAAGAAATTTAATAATTTAATTATTAATTGTATTTATATTAATTATAGAAAATTTTCATACTAATAATTTTTAAAAGCATATAAACTTCACATTTAAAATTTGATTGTTTAAAATTTGTTGTTGTTATTATTATTTTATTAATAAGAGTAATGAGAGTTTATGTTATTGTTTAGTTTTCATAACAAAAACAATCAAATAAATAATTACTTTTATTGTATTTGAAATTTTTTTTATCATATTTAAATAAATTAATGTTCCAATAATTGATTGGCAGAGGGCCTTTTTTCAGGATCTCTATTTAAGCATAATTTTAAAAAATTTTTAATAGAGTCTCCCAAATTTTCGGGTATTAAGGGTATTTCGTCGCTTATACCAATTTTCATAATAGCAGAAATTGGGTCCTCAAAATTATATTACATCCAAGGGAGTTTACCAGTCGCCATTTCCAAAATTGTGCAACCAAAAGACCAAATGTCTGCTTAAAATGAATAATTTGTTTATTTAACAACCTCTGGCGCCATCCATGGAACTGATCCTATTAAATTTTAATAAATAAATAAATAAATAAAAAAAAATTATAATTTTCATTTTTTCAATTAGATATTTTATTAAACCCTATATAATATTTAAAATTTGTATTGTTTTTAATTTTTTATCGTTTTTTACCCTTTAGTGTATTATTTAAATCCTCTTTTGCAGACAAGGAATTTAATGTAATTTCCAATTGTTTAGCACATCCAAAATCAGATAATTTTACTGTCCCTTCATTATCAACTAGAATATTTGCACCTTTTATGTCTCTATGTATTATATTTTTATTGTGCAAATAAGCTAGCCCTTATAATATTTATCTTGTGTATAGTCTTATATTTTCTTCTTCTAGTGCCCCAAATTTTTAATATATATTTTGTATATTACCAGCTAATTAAAAAAAATATAAAATAGTATATTTTATTTACTTTATTCATATTTTAATATTGTCATTATTATTTTAAAATAATTACCATCCATGTATTCCAAATATATACATAAATTTTTTTCTATTTTTTCATGGCCATAATATTTAACTACATTTTTATGATTTACATTATTTATTAAACTCAATTCTTACTATAAATAAAATTAAATAAAATAAAAAAAAATTTTTATCACAAAAATAATTATATATCGGTTAATACTTCTGTTGCCTCATAAAATTCTTGATTACAATTTCCAATCAAAGGTATTTTTTTAACTGCAAAAATTTCCCCTGAGTTAATATCCATTGCCCTAAAAACCTATCCAAACGTCCCAGCTCCTATAAAATCCCCTATTTTCCATTTCATTATATTTCCTTAAATAACCTACATTATAATAATATAAATATGATAAGAAAATTAAATTAAAAAAATGATAAAAATTTAATAAAAAATAAAATGTAAAAATAATAATAAGGTATCAAAATTTAATTAAAATATAATTACAGACGAAGGGCGTTCCTCCTCTTTATTTTCCTCAATTATAAATTAATATTTAGAATTAAATGATTTTTTATATTGATTATTTTTTTATTATAATGATTATTAATTTTTTTAGTCAAATCCTACATTTTAAGATTTAGAATTTTTTTTTTTAATATTTAGTTAATTATCTTAATTTAATTTATGTATATATTGTTAATTTTTGCTTTTTTTAAATGAGCTACAAGAATTACTAGAAAAACTTTTACATTTGCTGTTGCTATTATTTTTAATAAATAAATTTGAATTAATTAAAATCGATTTATTTATTTTATCTTTGTCTAAAAACACATTTAATTAATTATTATTATTTTTATTATTATTTAAACTCCCACTATAATTAGAATAGTTATTACTATTATTATTATGATGTAGACTAAAAATGTTTTAATGCTTTTACTATTAATTTACATTATTTTTACAGTAACACTTTTTTTTGCAACTATTTTTATTAGTATTATTATAAAAATACTATTTTTTGTGCTTTTATCCAGTTGTGCTAGATTTATTAGATTTATTAGGACTACTAAAATAGGTGTTATTACTTTCATTTTCATTACAATGACATGAAATACTAATGCAAGATAAACTTGAAACCTGTTTAATACTATTTACATTAAATATATAGCTATTACTATTATTAATCATACTTTTTTGACTTTTTTGGCTTTTTATACTCCCATTTTATTTACAATTGTGTTATTATTTATTAATATTAATATTATTATTAAATTAAAATTAACTAATTAAATCCTGAGATGCATTTTCGGCATCTTCTAGTATATAACTTATTTGGGAACATTCTGGAAACATATCTTCATTTTCACTTATTGAAAGTTATTTTGTAACTGTTTTTATTAATTATTTATTTTGTATTTTGTTTTGTTTTTAGTTTTTTTCTGTACTACTTTGCTCATTTTTTTCTTAGGAAACATAACTTTGACTGTTATTTTAATTTTTATTTTAATCTAAATTCTAATTTTAATTTTATTCTTGTTTATTTTAACTTTTGTCCATTTCCTTTTATTAAGCATTATTATCACTTTATATTTTTAATAACTTTAAATTCAAGTTTTTATTTTGTTCAAATTCGTCAAATAAATTTCTAAATTTAGCTACATAACTTTTCTTGTTTGTTATATTTTCTTCGTTTTATTAATTACTATTTTGCATTTTTTTCTCTTTTATAGCCGCTCTATTAAATATTAACAATAAAGTAATTTAATTTATAATTAATGTTAAATTTTATTTTAATCTATAAATTTTAATTAAAATATTATTTTTACCTTAAAAACTAAGAATCTTTTCTTTAAACCTATTTTTCATAATTATTTTTGTAAATAACAGGTTCTAATTAAGTAGATTTTTTAAAAGGCGAATTTTTAACGGAAGAGTTTATACTACTAGCTTTGCTTCTTATACTATTAATATTACTTGAATTGTTTGTATTATTTATATTGTTTAAATTATTTATATTTTTAGGCAATTTTAATAAATTTTCTGATTCTTAATTTTTCTACTACTAAATTTAGTTAATATTGCTATTATTGCTATTTATTAATGTTTTACCTAAATTTTCATTTTAATTATATGTATAAGTGATTTTAATTCTTCTGTTTTTATTACTAATATTATTACTTGAATTTTATTATTCGTTATGTGTGGTCTATTATTCATTTATTTTTGAACCCATATCAAAATAAATATTATAATTATTATTAATACTATTCTTAAGCTTATCTTTTAAACTAATAGTATTGAATTTATTCGAGGAATTATTAGAATGTGTATTTTTATTTCCTGATTTATCCATATTTATATTTGTATAGGTATTTGTTTTACTACTATTTATATTGCCATATTTAGAATTATTATGATACTCTAAGCTTTTAATTTTATTCAAATTTTGATTTGAATTCTAATTTTAATTATTTATACTGCTTTATTTACTTCTAATACTATTATTAAAATCATTATTTTCATTTTTTTCATTCATTAGAACTTTCTTAAAAAATATTTCATTTTATTTTTCTTTTTCTCTGATTTTTTCTTCCTGTTTTTGGCATTAGTTTGTATTTTAACATCCACTTTTATTTTTTTCCTTTAACTTCCTTTATTCTAGAAAATTTATTTAAGATTTAAAAATAATATATTTAAATTTCGAAATTTGTAAGATATAAATGAATCAATATAATTATATTAATTCTTTATTTTTATTTTTCTTACTTTCTTCCCACAAAATAATAAAAATTATTAAAAATTTTTTTCTAATTTTAAAAATAAAATAAATTTTAATTTAATACCCTAAATTTCGGCCTACTCCCTTAATTTTTCCATCATTTTTTTATTGCTAACATTGTCTTCACTATAGGGTCTATAATTACTATTAAAATTCATACTTAACTAAAAATCAGGCACGTCAAAATTTTAAATTGGCAAAGAAGTTTTTTAAACTTTTTTACCAGCCACCAATTTCGCCAATTTAACTTCTTCTAATTAACTCTAATTTTTTTCTTACAACAAATTTTCCTCTTTTTAAAAAGGCTTCTATTTTTTTTATTTAAGTAAAGGCATATTCACCGTTTACTTTAATACTCTGTTATTTTAACCTTGATTTTAATTTTATTATTATTAATTTTAATTTCCACTTTTATAATTCAATAAATGTTTTGGGTTCTATAATTATTAAGATTCATTTTTGGAATTCAGAAAATTTTACTTTGTAAAATCCGAAATGGACCCATTTGATTCTTAGAAATTCTAATTATTATCTAGCTTTTTCAGCTTAATTTTTTCCATTTACCAGGTTTTTTATTTGTTTTTTATTTTTGGAAAGGTGCACTTTTAGTTTCGTAAAATTATTTTTTTTATATAAAATAAACTTTTTAGTGCTATATTATTTATTTTTATTTTCTTTTTTCTTATTTTTTTTTTTTTTTTATGATTACTTTCTTTCTATATTAACTTATTTTTTCATTTATTATTAATTGTGCTCAGACTTATTTTATAATATATGTTTATTTATTATTTTTTCTCCTGTGCTAATAGAAATATACTACTCTATAAGAAAAATAAAAAATCAAGTTAAAAAGTTTTCCAGCTTGTTTATGAATTAATATTTATTTATATTTCTATCATCTAAATTATAAAAGAAAACATTAAATCTAGTTTTAATAAAATTGTAATAAAAAATTATTTTTATAACCAAATTTAAAAACCATTTAGTTTTTATTAGATTTTTTATCTTAGAATTTCAGAAATATTTTCTATAGATTAATTATTATATCATATTCATATATATATATAAATAAATTATATGCTATTAATGCTATTTAAAAAAAATATAAATAATTGTATTAAATTTTGCTCAAAATTAAATTCTAATATTTAATTATAAGCCAAACTAATTTGTATTCTTTTCAATTTAAAATGAAAAAGGATATAAGGATTTTAAATTATAATTAATTATGAAATTTATAAACCTTGTTTCTTTATTTTTATAATTCGTCTAAACTAATATAAAGTATTAAAATCGACAAAAATAAATTCAATTTTCGTGAGTTGATAATTCTAATATATGTAAATTATTTTATGAAGTATATTAAAAAATAAAAAAATAATAAATAGTATAATTAAATTTTTAGCTAAAAAATAAATTAA
The DNA here is from genome assembly GCA_001447515.1 of Pseudocohnilembus persalinus. NCBI lineage: Eukaryota > Ciliophora > Oligohymenophorea > Philasterida > Pseudocohnilembidae > Pseudocohnilembus > Pseudocohnilembus persalinus. The sequence goes on from LDAU01000083.1 coordinate 206,190, forward strand.
TTTTATGTAAAAAATTTTGAATTATTAATATATATTTTAAATATAAAATGATACATATATTTCCCAATTATTAAAAAACAATTGTTATTTAACTAGTTTGTTGAAAACTTAAGGAATTAATTTTTATATAAATTTCATTATAATTAAAAGTTTCTATTGAGTTAAGTTTAACGATAATTTAATTAACTTATAATTAAATAATCTTATTAAATTTTACTCTTAATCTTTGTCCTATTATAATAATTCTAGGTTTAAATTAATTTCATAAATAACAGATTCAGATTCAGTATTTTGAATTATATTTTTTTAAAAAAAATACTGAAATAAATATTTCCCAATGAAAGAGTATACGAGTAACAATTTATATAAGATTGTATTACTATTTATAAATATATTCATATTTTAATTAAAATTAAAAATTTTTAACATTTGAGAATAAATAATGTAAGTATACTTGTTTTGTTTTTAAGATTATATAGTAAAGTATAAGTAACTATTCGATAAAATATAATTAATTATTTTTTGAAAATTTGAATAAAATAATTTTATAGTGAATTTATCTAAATTATAATATTAAAATTTTTTCCAAAATTTAGTTTAAATTTAAAATATTGTTATTATTACCTTTAAAAATCAAACATAATGTAGCTAAAAAAATTTTACTATATATTTTATATATAATCAATTATTATTAAATATTTTCACATTATAATAATTTTGATGAGATCAATAATATATAAAATAATATTTTAGAATGAAATAGAATTATATAATATTAATATTATATAAATTTTTCAAACCAATTCAGCTCTTTTTTAGAAAATATCATCATCTAAAATATCATCAATATTATTATTTTTAATTTCTCTTTTAATAGTTTAAATTCCTAAAATATTGAATCCTATACTATCTTTTTATTTTTACAAATTACCTTTCAAATGTTATTAAATACTAATAAGTAATTAAACCAATTTTTAACTGTTCATAATAAAGTTTTAGTGATTTTGCAAAATGAAAAATAAAACTCTGCTGGCCAATTCTATGTTAATGTTATTTTAAACATAAAAATTAATGTAATACAATAACTTTTCAATATAAGGTAAGTGTAAAAACTTTAAACTGTTTTCTAACTCAGTAGTTTTTATTAACATAATTTAGTTCATAACAAATTCAGGAATAGTTAAGTTGTCAATTTTACTTAAGTCTGGTTATTATGGGGGTTGTAAATTATTACCCTAATTAACATTACTTTCATCTTCTTTTTTATTACCCTTACTTTTTTTCTTTTATTATTCTAGTTGTTTTTCCAATTTCTCTTTTTTTTATTAATATTCTATTAATTCCAATTCGTATTACATATATTCTTATCTAACTTCTTCAGACAAATCAATAGCTGCCATGATTTCTTCTCCATATTTTAAATTCTCAAATTTCTTTTTTACAACGGTAGTAGCTTCTAAACCAGTTTGATTTATATTTTTTTTCTCTTCTTCATTTTCAGCTTTTAATTTGTCGCTTGCATAATCTTCAATCATCATTTTTTCCATTCTCTCTTCTTCTTCTAATTGAACAAATGTCTGTTCTTGAGTTTACTTCCAAATTCTTAGACACCTTGTATAGAATAATAAAATATAACATAACAAATTTTTTTTAATTTTAAATGAAAATTTTTTTATTTTTACCTATCATTTCCTCCAGCAATAAAATAATCTCCAATTGAGGAAACAGCCAAGCTCCAAACTTCTCCTAAACACTAGTTAAATTCCATAACCAATTAATAAGTGTCACCATCCCAATATTTAATAGTTTTATCTCTAGAACTACTGAAAAAATAATGGGTATTCTACACAAATTTAACTTGCATAATAGAGTCGCTGTGCGCGAAAATAGATTTTTTACAATTTCCGAAATCCATGCCCCAAATTTTCACGTTTTTGTCGGCTGATCCAGAAATCAAAAGCTAATTATCAGTACTAATATCGATACTAAGTGCAGGTAATTTGTGTCCATATAATGATAAAAATTATTTATCGGTATCACAATAATATATTTTTATGCTAAAATCAAGTAAAGAAACTGCGTAATATTCTCCATCTGGACTAAACATTACTTAATGTACGTCATCAGTCATATAAAGGCTAAATAAATTAATAAATTAATTTAATTTAATTTAATTTAAAAAAATAATATTCATTTATATATTTTAGACTAATAATATTAATTTTTTATATTATAAAAAATTAACACAAATTATTTATAAGTAAAATTTTACGTTTTTGCTTCTACTAGCCCAATTTATTTTTATTCATTTATTGCTAATTCCCAGAATTTAACCTTTCTGTCTGCAGAACCTGTTACTATTGTATAGCCTTCAAATCCAGTGGGGTTAGGATGTTAATGAATAGACCAAATTGAAGCTTCATGAGCTTAAATATCTTAAATTTTTTAAGAATTATTTAAATCGTATAATTCGAGACCTCCTTATTTGTCTCCTGCTAAAAAATACCTAAAAATTTGAGAAAAATTAGTAAAAATAATAATGATTTCAAATATATTGTATTTTATAACAATTTAGTTTATAATTTTACAATAAATATATTAAAAAATAATTTAATTTAATTTTTAATTTAATTTAATATACCTATTTTTGGGTAAAAATTAAACGCATGTGACGTATTTTCCGGAATCAATATTTTTTATTGTTTATAAACTTTCTATATCCCAAATTTTTAAACCTTCTCCAGATCCACTAATTGCCAATTGATCATTATCGGAAATATGAAGAGCTCTTACAGGAGTTCTATGGGCAAGTTTTTCAAAAGTAGCTTTTTATTATTATCTAAAAATATAAATATAAATCAATTATTTAAAATTATTATTAGATTATTATCTTATTAAATTATATATATAATTTTTAATAAGTAAATAAAAAAGTATTAAAATGTATAAATAAAATTTATATAAAGATTAAAAAATATTTAATATTATTTTTTTATAATTGTAAAAATATAATTAATTTATATTGTAAAATCTTTAAAATTTTTAAATTTTTACTCGAAATATGAGGTTTCTTCATTTTCTTTAAAAGAAACTATATCGACGTTATTATTATGATAAGAAACAATAAGGTTATTTTTAGTTCTAGGGTTTAAAATCATAGATCTTAGTTTTTTTTACATATGAAAAGTTGTATTGTATTAATATCTGTCTAAGGTATAATTTTTGTTATTTTCTAATTCTTCAGGGATAATTTCTTGCCCCTTTTCTTTCATTCTTTTTAATTTTCTTTTATTTTTTTTATCATATTATTCTTCGTTTAATACTTTAAATACTTCAATAGTTTTTTCGGAAGCTAGTCAAAAAATTAAAATTAAAATAAAAATTAAATTTTTTAAATAGTATTTTTTATTTACTTAATATGAAAAGTAAGCCCAATTTTTCGTTTAAAATCATTTCTAAAGGCCTAGCATACGAATTTTTTTTTATAATTCCAATTTATTTACATACCTATAAAATTTAATATTATATCATTTTTAATAATGGAAGTCAAGTGATTTTAAATTTAAATTATATATACCCTTGGTAAGTTAGTATTTTCATCTCTATAACTTTTTAATTCTAATGCAACTAAAGAATCGCTACTGGTACCTAATAATATAGTACTTGTTTCTTTACAAAAAACGAAACTCCAAATTTCATTATTTTAAGAAGAAATTGTTTCAATTGCGGAGGCAAGTTTAATATCCCATACTTTAAATAATCCATCTTTAGAACTACTTAAAATCAATTATTATACACTAAATTCTGATTCCAATTCATAATACATAACCTAAGTAATTCCATTTTTATGTCCATTCAATCTTTTCAAAATTAATATAATTTAAATTATTTTTATTAAAATATAAAATTGAATTATAAAAATAATAAACATCAAGATACCAAATATAAAATACAAAAAAATTTAAAAATAAATTAATCTTTTACATAATATATCTATATAAATCTAAATTTATTAATTATATTTATATTTAACAATTTCTAAAATATTAAATACTTTTACTAAAATAATTAAAGGTTTTTTAAATTTATTTAAAATTTTTTTAAAATTATTAAATATTTTTACTAAAATAATGCCTATTCACCAATAATATCCCAAACGATTAAGGTATTGTCAGCAGATCCAGTTATCAATCTAGAATTATTATAATCGAAATCCATACTGGTTACTGCAGCTTTATGTCCATTCAAATTTGTAATTTATTCATAAGTGTTCAAATTCCATAAAATAACGTCTCCATCTTCATAACCTACTGCCAAAATATTTTGTATATTATTACTATCTTTTCCTAATTTTAAAAAAGTTACTGATTCGTTTTTTTATTCGTCATACAAAACTTTGTCTACTTATCCTTTATTTTTTATACGTGAATAAAAATTTTTATTAATATGTCTCATTAATTTTAATTTATAAATTAAATATTAAGCACTTTTATTCGTATATATTAATATATATTAATTTTTATTAAACTTTAAATATATATATTAATTATTTACCAGATTTCATATTAATTATGTTGACATATTGATTACTTCCAGTTATAATTTAGTTGGCTTTAAATAAATTTATTTAAGTTAATTTATATTAAAAAATATTTAATTTTAAATTTAAATTTTAAATAAAATTCATATTTTTTATATTCGAAAATTACTTTTATTTGTAACCAAAACATTAGAGTTTCCAGTGGTAATTGCTCCAAATGATTTTCTAAATACGTATTTTAAATATGCTTTAACCATATAATATTTTAAGTTTATAATAAGTTTCTTCGAATTTTTATTTTTATTCTATACTTTTATTTAATTTAATTATTTCAGTCTATTTTATTACAATTAAATTAATTAATTTGTAATTTTAACTAAAATAAGAATAATTAGCTTTACATAATAGTAAATAAATCACAAAAAACCAATATTTATGCAAAAACTCCTATTTTAATAAAATTATAATTTTGCCACCAAGTACATACTTAAGTTCGTAAAATCTTTAAAAAACAATAGAATTATATAATTAATAATAAAATTAAAATATTCAAAATTATAATATCTTATAAATAAGTAGTAATAAAAAAAAATGGGATATTATTCTTTTATAAAATACATTACACTTTTATTTTATAAAATTATTACAAATTAAATTTATATTGAAATAAAATATAGTTTTCTTAAATATTAGTTAGTTATTAAAAATTTTACAAAAGAAGGCGGCAACCATACTTCTTTTGAATTATTAGTTTTTAATAATCAATATTAATTTATCAGAAAAAAAAAGAAGAATAATTGAATTAGAAATAAATTTTATTAAAAAATATAAAATAAAAACATTTCATAAACAAAAAAAAAGATTTACAAAAAATTATTAATCGACACTAAAAACCAAAACAAAATAAAATAAATAATTATGTACACATAAGATGATTATAATTACGATAATGATGACGAGGATGATAGATACGGATATGTACAATAAGTCACCCAAAATGAAATTGACTATAAAAAAGCAATAAAAAGTTAGGAATTATCAGGAAAACCGAAATTTAATTAATAAAAAAGTTCAAAGCAAAAATAAAATCCTCAAAAATCTAAATTTTAATTTTCAGATATGGAAAATGATTATGAATAAAATTATTAATAGTAATACTTTGAATACAATTAAAAAATGTCATACTAACAATAAAATATTTTAAATTAAAACGAAGAAAGTAGCTAAATTGTTGAATAACCATAATTATAATAGTTCTACTAATAATAACTGTACTAATATTAATAATTAAATCCTTAGGAATAAATTTAGCAACTTGACCAATAAATTACTATAGAAAATACGAATTAATATAAGGAAGGATTTTTAAATTAAATTTATGATGATTAATTTTAATAAAAATATAGGGAAAATTATTAAAATAGTATTAATAATAGTGCATAAGACTAAAGTTATTAACAACTTTCTAGGTAAAAATCAAATAAAAAATCGTAAATTTAACAATCTGCAAAAAGTAGTGGAATGAAAACTTAAGATTTTCTCTGTGAAGAAGATGAGGAAGATTCTTCGCAATTTAATAATAACAATAATAATTGTAGTACACTTTCAGTTAAACAATAATATTTATAAAATTAATGTTAAAACATAAATTAAGAAGATTATGGCATTGACGAAAAAGAAGAATACAAAGAAATGTCTAATCAAAGTTCTTAAAATAAGCAAGTAGAAAATCATATTGAACAAAATATTAATTCAAATTAAAATAATTCTTCACATTATATAAAAAATGATAATATTTAATCATAAATGAATTTGGTTTAAAATAATTCTATAGTTAAATAAAATTAAAACTTAAAATAATTATCATAATCGGAGTAAACACTATCCTAAAATTTTGGCTCGAAAATAGGTAAACAAATACTTTTGCCTACCAAAAAAGGAATAACTAAAAACAAAAAAAGAAAAACTCCAAATTACATTACAAATTCTTAATAAAATAGTAATTTGTAAAGTCAGGAAAATTTCGCAAATAACAACAGAAATATACTGAAAAATATAAATGGTGGATATTAAAATTCTTAATCAAATATAATTGGCCAAAAAATAAACATATCCTAACAAAACAACAATATATCTACTGATAATTATAATAATAATATTAAAAATAGTAGTAATAATAATTTAGATAATAAAAATAATAACATATAGTAGCTTTCTTAAATTTAAATAAATAGCAGTAATAGTGGTAAAAAATATAGAGATTAAAAAGGTTAGAGTCAATTTATTACCTAAAATTTTTAATTTTAACCTAATTTAAACTCTATTAAAGAAGAAAATGAATCAGATATAACTTATTCTTAATAAATTTCCTAGTAAGATAACTATTAATATACTACATTTAATCATAAAATTGAAGATATTGAGGTACCATAAATTTTTTAATTATTAATTATATTATATAAAAGTTATGTAATTTTTAATACAATTTAATTATTTATTTATTATTTTATTTTTAGGATTAAAGTAACTTTTAATAATAATTTAGCTTAATGTCGCTGTTGAACTTAAAATCTAATAATTAATATTCGTTTGAAGGATAAGTATTGTCTAAAAAAACAAAACCTAGAACCTCACTTCTCATTATAATAAAATAAGTATTAAAAAATCCTGGATATTAAACGCCTGATTTTATTTAAAATTATTAACAATCTTTAGATAATTACTAAAATTTATTATAAAAATATGAAGAAATTTAGAAGGAAGAACAAATTTTAATAAAATAAGAAAATTAAAAACAAAAAAAGGAGAAATTGGAATAATAACTTGTTAATTTTAATTGTAGCGAAGAATAATAATAATATTTTTCTAAATTAAAAAAACATTATTAAGAAGAAAAGTAGATTTTTTAGGAAAAATTTTAAGAAAATTAAACTATTTATGCCTTATTGACTTAAAATAGTATGAAATCTGTTTAAACTAATAAAACCTATATATTTAACTTTGATTAAATTACATATTTTTCAGAAATAAACAATAATTAAAAATAATAATAACTTGTGGCTTATATATCGAGCTTTAATCAAAATCATTGATTATAAAAAAAATATTCTAATAAAAATAAAAAATTTTGTAGTTTTAATTACTATAATTTAAATTTAATTTAAAGATATCTTAATTGTTACATATATTTATAAATATAATATATTTTTTTAAATACAAATCATTTTTTAAAATATAATATTAAAATTTATTTATTATTTTAAATTTAGCTTCATAATTTTATGTTTAAATTACTTTTATGGATAAACTTATTTAATATAAATATTTTATGATTTTATTTTTGTTATAATTTTATCATATTTTTGATTTATTTGTATATAATTGTTTTGAAAAGACACCAATTAATTAATAATTATTTAAATATAAGAAAAAAAACAATATTACAACTTATTAAAGATATTTCTTTTATATTTTATTAAATTATACGCATATATTAATTATTATTATATAGAAAGAGGTTTTTTAATATTTTTAACCATTTATTTAAAAAACAAAGAAAAAATATGTTTAATTTTAATATTACTTTTTTTATAATTTTTTTTATTAAGTTATATTTTAAAAACTAAACGTTATAAAAATTATTATACCATCCTATATATACATATTATTTTTATATTATATAATTATTTTTATTAATTAAATATATTCAAAGTTATTCAAAAAGATAGTGCGAATTTAACTTCTACAATTTGAAAAAAAATAGAAACTTCTACCAATAAAAATACCTCAAAAATTACTTTTCATTTACTTATTATATCTAGCCCTAACTTAATTTCTAGTTTTACTTTTCATAATATAAGATATAGCAGTGAAATCAGTACCAAATTATAATAACAATTAATCAAACTAATTAATTTCTTCTTTACTCCAATATTTTAATTTCATATTATTTTCGCCAGTTCTATTTTATCTAAAACTTCTACTATTAACTTTAAATGCAACTACAGTTTATTCTATGTTGTTATTATTATAAATATTTTTATTATTATTTTTAGTATAATGGGATAAATTTTTAACTATCATATTTTTTTAACCAGGTTTTAATATGTCACCCACAATTTCTTTTAAAGTTTATTCTTGTTCTTAAATTTATTTTTAACCAGTTAAATTTTAAGTTTATAAAACGGTTTATTATTCCTATTATTCTTGGCTTTTAATTTCGGTTTAGGCTTTATTTTTAGTGAAAATTTAAAAATTTCCAATAATTTCAGTGCAGCTGTCGCTAGGGGTTTCTTCTGAGTAATTAGAGGTAAATTCTTGGTTTAATTCAGTTTCCATATTATCGTTATTAGTTTTATTTTACTACATTTCTCAGTTAAGGTTATTCATTTTTTTTATTTATTTTTGTTTTTTTATTTTTTATTTATTATCTAATTAAAGGATAAGCTTTCTTAGGCTTTATAGCAGATATTATCGTACATGATTAATTTCTTTTATAATATGGTTTCATATTTTTTAAGTTTTTCTGATAAATACTGATCTAGAATAAATAAATCTATAGATGCCAATTTCACAAAGCAAATTATCTTATAATTTAAAAATTAAATTAAAATTTATTAAAAATAGAATGGAATATAAAATAAACTTTGAATAATTTTTATATTTAATTTATAAAAAATTATATATACCTTTATATCTAAAAAAGTAAATATAATTCAAAATATAAGGAAAATTTGGTATGATGAAATATAATCAACAATTAAAATTTTTAAAATTTCTAGTAAAGGCACTGAAATTATTTATTTATTATGAATCACTTAAACTTACATTAATTAATTATATGAAAATAAAAATAAAAAACCATTATTAAATAATAAAAAAAAAATATATGGGAAATTTGTTGTGTAAAGAAATTAATTAAATTATTTATTTAAAAAGAATTATTAAAATGCACATTAAAATATTTATATTTATTTAAATAGCAAATAAAATATTTTTAAAGTTAAATTAACTAGATACTATTAAATAAAATGTAGATTATATATATTATATTTATAGAAATATATTATATATTAGTGATAATTATATAAAACAATGAAATAGATAATATTAGGTCCTTATATTAAAGTAAATAAAACTGTTATTGAATAACTACTATATATTAAATAATTAGTGATAATTATTTTATAATGACAAATATTATTAACTATTTTCAAATTAATCAGTTTTATTATTTTCAATATTTATTTTTTTTAGCTACTTTTTATCCTTTGATTTTTATATCTCCATTATGAAACACTTTTAAAAGCATCATTTTTTGTTTTCACAGGCCCAACAATAGTTGCCCTAAATTTAATAAAGGTTAACATTTTTATAGTATTCTTATCTATTTCCCTCTTTTTTATTAATTTTTCTGACTCCAAATTTAATCAAAAATTACATTTTTATTTCTACTCATAAGTTGAATAGAAACCCCCGTTCCCTTAGGCTAAGTCTCCTTATTACTATACTACTTTTTTTAAAAAAAGCACTCAGAATAAGGGAAATCGCCTTATCACTACATTTTATTCATTGTAAAATTTGTTCTAAAAAATATAATTTATTTTATTCTTATTCTTAATATTAGTTTTATTATTTTTATAATTATAATTATTATTATTATAGTTATTGTTATTATTTTAACTATAATTTCAATTATTCTTACTCCTACAATTATTTCTATTATTATAATAATTTGTAGTGCTATTCTTGGTAAATAGTTTCCAATTCCCCTTATTTTTCAGAAAACAACTAATTTTTCAAAGCCAAATCGATTTTTTCAGGGTTTTGTTTGTCTTCTCTGTTATATTTCATCATAATTTATTTTCTATTTTTATTCTAAATATAGTGTTCTAATAAATTAAAATCTAATCCAAATTTCCCTAACAACATAAAAAATAAATTTTCTTCTTCAGGAGTCCAGTGTTTCAACTTCAAATTTTCGGATTTATTCACCTTTTTAAAAGAAAATCCATTGGTAACTTTTTTAATATTTTTTTTCACCATACAAAATTTCTAGTTTTTCTAGACAAATTCCTCTTATTATCTTTAATTATTATCATATATATTTTAATATTAAATACATTCATTTTTTTCTTAAAAATTGTTTTCTCCATTTTCTAAATTTTAGCTGTTATTTTCTTTATCATTAGTGGAAACTTTTTAGGATTTTTAGTTGTTTTTTTTTGTTTTATTCGACTGCTTCTGCGTCAGCAGCGGTATCTTCCGTATCTTCAGCGACGTTTTCGTCGGTATCTAATTACGTTTCTTATCTTTACAGTTCAAAATATCATGTACAAAATCTCCGATATTTTTTTATTAATAACTTTTAATTAAATCTGCATTTTCCTCTTCAATTTCCTCGGATTCGAATTGATTTTCTGATTACTCTTCACTAGCAAATTTCAAAACCTAGCTTATTCTATTTATATATAATAAAACAATTAATATTTTTTTAAAAAAATTAAACAATTTATCTTTGAAATTAAAATAAAAATAACGTTTTTTTATCCAAATTTTTACTTTTAGCTACTTTCCATTCTTATATCGCTTTAATTTTCACTCAATAATGGGCTAAAAGCTGTAGATAAAGAATTATTTTCGTCTGAACTTGTGGTAAAATCATCTTCGTAGTTTTCTGTTTTTAAACATTGTTATTAGGAAATCATTTTTTTTTCTTTTACGAAAATTTCGCAGTTTTTTTGCAAAAGACACTCTTTTTCAAGTTTTAAAGATAAATTTTCCACTTTTTCAAGTTTTATTATGTTCATATCCATCATTTTATTTTTTCAAAAATTTATTTTCTTTATTGCTAAGGTTTTTAATTTGAAGTTTTTTTTTTTTTTTAATTTTTTTTTTATTTTTTTCAATTCTTATTTACTTTTTTGAATTTTCTTTTTTTTTGTTTGCTTATTTGCTTTAGATTTTTTAAAATGCTCGTGAAAACAATGTGTAATTAAATGGAAAGTTTCCCTTGTATATTTATAATTATTATAAATTATTTAATTGATATATATAATTTTTCTCCTTACATTTTGTTGTCTTTTTCTATCAATTATGTATGCAAATAACATTTTAAGGCTATATTATTTATATTTAAAATTTTCACAACCAATTTTTCACCATAATTTAATATAAAAATTAATATTAAAATTTTTCATAATCCCTAATAAAAATTAATAATCATATTTAATATTCAATAATACGTTTTTTTAGGTAATTAAATCTTTACTATTTATATAATTTAAACAAATAAAATAAGATCCAATCAACTTAATTAATTAACTTTTTTTCGTAGACTATTTAAGTAAGGAAATTAATATATTAAATAATAAAAATTATTTTAATTCAAAATTTTAAAATAAGGCATATATAATACATTAAGAAATATCATGTATTATGTAATTTTATATTTATGATAAAAAATTTTAAAAGTTAAAAAACCTCAGTTGTATTTCTTTTAATTAAATATTTTTTATATACATAACGAAATATATATAATATATCTTTATAAATAATTATATTGGATCAGTTTTTTAATTTTTTACTTCTAGTATTTTTAATTTAAAGTGTTTCTTTTTGTATAACATCATTTATTTATAATTTTTAAGTTTTTTTCATTAATTTTTTTTCCTTAATTTTATCTTATTTTTATAAATTTTTATTATTTATATCACCATTTTCCAAATTAATTCCATCCTTTTTGGATTTTTAAATTTTTATCTCTATATTTGTCTTTTAAACTTTTATTTCCACTTTTTCTATCTTTTCTTTAACATCTATTATTTTCTTACCAGTATTTTTATTTTCAGCTTATTAAAACACTTTTAAATCAGCAGCAAACAAATAACTATGGGCCCAACCTGCATAATCTCCAAATCTATCTTAAAAAAACTAAACAACTTTTTCATATTATTAATTCGAGCTCATTTTCTGTTATCCTTTACTTTTATTTTTCATATAATAAGTGTTAAATATTTACCATACATGAGTGTCAACAGGTATTAATTTTTCGCAGTCCATAGAAAATAAACTTATACAATCTGCCACTTTTTAACCTATACCCATAAAACTTAAAAGTGCCTATTAAATTTCATTTTGTTCTTATCCTCTTAATTTATATAAATATTCTTCTCCACCTTATTTATTAAGTTACTCAATCTAAAAACAATTTAATAAATATAGAAAAATAAAATTATTAACCTAATATTTATATTATCTATAGTAACATTATTTTCAATATTTTTTTTAAAAAAATATAAAATCATTATTTTAAATAAATGAAAAAGTTTATATTGATATGCTTTTTATATTTTTAAAAATAATATATAACATTTGAAGAAAAAAAATAAAATTTAAAAACTTTATATTTTACACTTTTTATTATATACTTAGCTCTATATCCCAATCCCAAATCTCTTAATTCTTATTCAGTAGCTTTACTTATTTAAGTAAGATTTGGAAAAGTGTAATATTTTTCACCATTTAACTCTAAAATAAATGACCCATAAGTCCTTTTCAAAGCGTTAACACATTATGTAATTCTAGGAATATTATTATTTTAAGATATCAAAAAACTGATAAAACATTCAAAAGGTTCTAAATAAATTAATTAATTTATTTAAATATAATTATTTATAAAAATATTAAATATTTTAATTTTTTACCTTATCTTACTAATCTTAGTCCCTAAATTTGTTAGTAAACTTTTTAAAAATATTCATCTTTTTCTTACCAATCCTAGCATAATTTTGTTATGTCTACCTCAAATTAAAAATAATCATAAAGGTCTTTTAAAATTTTATCTTAATTGATATCATCTATTTATTTTTCGTTTAAGCAGTTATAATATATTTGTCCTTCATTATTTTGTAAAAATTGAAGTAAATATTATTTATAAACTCCTATGTAAATATATTATATATCTGTTTTTTAAAATTATTCTAGTTTTAAAAATTTAAAATCAGCTTTATCTAAATCTACTGGCTTCCAAGCAAAACACTGACCATTTTATAAAGTATTTTTTAAATTTAATTCCTAGGAGTGAATTGGCCCTTTCGTAGCAAAATTAATTAATTTTTACATATTCTTATTTAATTTGTTTTTTTAATATTTTTTTGTAATTTCAATTATTTTTATTCACAAATTATGAATATTAAGAATATTAAAATTAATTTAATAAATTATTTTCATACTAAAAATAAAATTTATAATTCTTTATGGTTACATTATTAATAACATTTTGATAATGCTAAAATAAAATATAATAAAATTTGTAATATTTATATATAATGTAAATATATCTATAAATTTAATTATATAAAATAATTTGTATAAAATCTTTATATCCTTATTTTAATACTATATATAATTTATTTTTTATTCAAAATATGAAACAATCATTCCTATTACGAGTCACTGTTTTCATCTAAAAATATAATTTTATATATTAAATTAATAAATTTAATATAAATTAGACATTAAATTCAAATTTACCAAAATTATATTCCTATTATTATTTAAACAAATCCTAAGTTTCATTGTTTTATTTTAAAAAACCATTTTTTTCCATATCTAAAAATTTATCAAATTCTTCCCTTTATTTTAATTCTTCATCCTCATTAAATCTTGTCTCAACATTTTATTTTTCTAAATAAAATAAATGGATAAATGGATAAATAAATGAATAAATGAATAAATAAATAAATAAAAAAAAAAAAAAATGAAAAAAAATAAAAAAATTTTTACCTTATTATTATTGTAAATGATCATTTTCTTATTCATCCTATAAATCTACCTCTTAAACTTCTTATATTGACTTTTACTTTTATTTATTTATAAATTTTTATTCTCCATTTATTTATTATTAGCTCACATAAAATTATAAAATTTAATTGTCCAAATTTTTAATTTTTTATTAAGATTCTTCAAAAAATAAGGGATTTTTTTCAGAAGTTTCATTTAATTTTTTATTTATTTGATTTTTATTTTTACATTTTTACTATGATTCATATATATCTTTTTCAATTTTAAGCTAATACTAAGAATTTTCAATATTATCTTCTTTGAAGTCTTATTACTTTTTCAACTATTATTTTTAGAAACTGTATTACTATAATTTTTATTAACTATTATTTTTGTCATATATATTATTTTTTTTGGACTAAGCGCTTTTTAAGGCTTTAGATTTATTGTAAGAATATTATTATTTCTATAGTCTTTATTAACTATATAGTTTTTACTTTATATAAAAATTATTTTATACAATTATTGTAGAAAAAATAAATAAAATATCAAATTTTTATATTTATATTTATTTACACTTCTAATTTAATAGTAATTTTTGCTTTGAGGCGTTTAATTATCAACTTCTTATTTATTTTTTTAGTAACTTATTAATGGTTATTTTAATTTTTAATTTGAAATCACACCATATTTATTATTATTCACTTAGGATTATTCATCCTCAATTTATTTTAATTTTTAATAGTTTTCCATTTTTTTTTATCTTCGAATAAATTTAATAATTTAACAAATTATAATTTATTTTATATTAAAAATTCGGCAAAATTTTGATAAATAATAAAATTTACTCTTATTCGTATAAGTATTCCAATTTTGGGCCTCTTAAAGTTTAAGGACTAAATGTACATTCTCTCATTTCTTTTTCTCTTTCTAAATCCTATACTATAGTTCTCATTATATCTCTTTATTTAAAAGTTAAAATATTAAAAAAATTTAATTTAAATTATAATATTTTAAAAAAATATAAAATTTAAATTTAAATATTTAAGCATATTAATGTAAATTTTTTTTGTATATAAAAGTTTTGTACCTTTTATTTTCTCTCTAAAAAGCTTCTTAATACAATTTTTCACTAATCATTTGACCATTACTTTTACTTCTACTTTTATTTTTTTTCCTTTAATTTTATAATTATGAATTTTGATTTTGGTCATTTCCACTTTCTTCATCGCTCTGAAAATGATAAATTTAATCTTATTTATTTTCCTAGTCAACCTAAAAATCAACAATTTTTCTTATTTCTTCCAAATTTATACCCTAATCATAAAAATTACCTTCATCTTCAATTCCTTAACTAGTATTATTATAATAAGAACCTTTTATTTAAGAAAAATTTCCCAAATTTTTTAATTTATTTTAACTATTACTGTATTTGTCTGAAAAAACCATTTTTGGCTATTATTTTAATTATTATTATTTTTTATAAGGAGAAGGAGATTTTTTTGTTGGAGAAAACTTTTTTTAATGGATTTTAGAATACGATGTATTTATATCCTTATTAAATCTATTTTTTAACTTTCCTTCGAATAATTATTATTATTGCTGGTAAAAATTTTTCATGAAATCCAAGGAGCTTTTTTCACCAATTTTTTTGTCTTTTTTTTCTCTATTATAAGTGTTATCATTATCATTGTTATTTTATTTCTTTTCCATATTATTTTCATTTTGATTTTCATTTTCTGTCATGATTATCGATAAATCTTTAGATTTGTCTAGTTACCTAGCGGAATCTATATTATGACCAATCATATCATTTTATAATTAAAATATTTACTTTTATTTTTCTATCAATTTTTTTGTGTATTCCTAAACTTCAGATTTATTTTACTCTAATTCTTCTATTTCTTGTAAAACTTTTTAAATTTACTGTTGAATCGTTAGTTTTCTCTCAATTATTCCAGGTTATAATTATAATTTCCTAATTTTAAAAATAATATAACAAAATAATATTGTATACTATAATATATTTTTTTTTACATATTATTTTAAACTTAATTATTATCCTGCTCTTCTTATAAACAGCTTTGCTAAAGAGAGTCAAAATATCCACTTGTTTTGGCTGATAAATTTTACTCTAATAGATTTTTTCTTAGCTCATCCATTTCTTTCTAAATATTTTTATGCGATTCTTCAAAATTATATTTAAATCCACTATTTTCTCCTAAATTTTACTAAACTACTAATTTTTAATTTTGATTATTTTATAAATACTTTAAATTATCACTTATCTAATTTTACTACTATTATAATTATTATTATTATAGCTAATAATTCGATCTTATATTTGTTTTACTACTATGTTGGTTTTATAATTTTTATTCACTAGTTTTTTAATATTTTTAAAATTTTTTTACTTCATCTTCTATGTTTTAAACTTAATATATTTTGTTTATATGATTTGCTGATAATTATTATACTGAATTTTATTATTATTAAGATTATTAATTAAATTTATTGTTACTGGCTATTTTTTTATTAGAATTTTAACCTTATAAGCTATTTACCCTTGGCTTATTATTTGGTAAATTACTTTAATTTAAAATCAAAGAATTTCTTTTAAAAAAAATGTTTTTATTATATATTTTTTAAGCACCCTATTATATATAATCTCCTTGATTTTAATTTTTATCTTGATTTTTAACTGTTAATAAAGATTAAGTTTAAGTTTGACTTTGACTGTGTGGTTCTGAAGTTTAAGTAAATTATTAATTTTAACTCAAATTTTCTTCTTTTTTTAATTCAAAATATGAAGGTCTAAAAACCTATAGTTTACTTAAACTTTAATTTATACTATTTTTTAAATATTAAATCTGTTCTGCTTTATTTTTTTTATTCTCATTAAATTCTTCTTCAGTCATTTCTTGTGGATTTTTATCATAGATTTAATCCATTATACTTTTTTATGTGCTTTATGGTTAAGAAGCCCTTCGATATTAATTTTCCAGTTAAAATTATACACCTAATTTGGATTCATGTCTAAATCTTTATTTTTCTGTTTTAACTTAGTTTTTAGCCTTAAACTGTTAAAAAATTAAAATGAATAAAAATATTTCATATAAAATTTTAAAAATAATTGCTTAATTTAAAAATAATAAAATTTAAACTTACTTTGTTTAATATTTAATTAATTTTATCAGATTTTTATTATGCTAAAAAGTCCTTTTCATTCATTTCTTCACCCTTATTTAAAGAAGAATAACTATCAACTTCAACTGATCTTAAAGATTTAAGTAAAACTCCTTAATTTTTATCAGTATTAAAGTTATTCAAATTCTGGTTTATAGGTGACTAATCTATAAATTAAAAAAAGTAAATTAAAATAAATAATAGTAATAAAAATATAAATTATCAAAAAAAAGTAAATAAAAATACAATATAATATAATACATGTTTTTAAAAACTTATAAAATAAAAAAATATTATAATATATATCTTTTTTTGTCTTATTTTTACCTACATTAGTAAGATAAGAAATTTCTTAATTATACTATTAAAGATTTAAATTCGAAAAATTATTATTATTATTGTTATTGGATGTAGCTTTAAAAAATCCCTTAGTATTAAAATTATTTAAACTATTAGACCTTTAATTAAAAGATTATCTTAAATTTTCATTTTAACTTAAATTTCTCTATTTTTCTTTTTTTTTCGCTTTATTATCTTAAGCATATTTTTTTTGGTAATAATTTTTTTAATCTGATTGGCTTTAATTTTAAGAAGAATTTAGAGAATTAGAATTCCCAATATTGCTAATAAGCTACCCTTTATTTAAATTACTATTACTATTGTCAATTACAGGATTAATACCGAAATTTTATTTTTAAACTGAAAAACTGCTGCTTCTTTTCTACAAATCTTGGTTTTTATTTCTTGTTAAAATTAAATGATTTATTTTCATAAA
Organism: Pseudocohnilembus persalinus; assembly: GCA_001447515.1. Taxonomy (NCBI): domain Eukaryota; phylum Ciliophora; class Oligohymenophorea; order Philasterida; family Pseudocohnilembidae; genus Pseudocohnilembus; species Pseudocohnilembus persalinus. The sequence goes on from LDAU01000083.1 coordinate 224,474, forward strand.
AGTAAATAAATATATATATAAAATATTAATAAAAAAAATCATAGTAAAATTTATAAAATATAAATATATTTTTTACATTTTTTATTCACCACTTTGTTCATTTTAAGTGTAATGGTCAAATATCGAATTATAAATTTTTTCTTATCTTTGAATAATTTTTTAGTCATTTTCATTTTATTAACTATTAATTTACTATTGACAATTACTATCATTATTATTATTACTTTAATCAATTTAACTTGGACTCATTGCTTCTAGTCTAATTAATTTTGTTTGATTTTAGCCTTTTTTATCTTTTATTTTATTATTAAATGAAATAAAATTATTATTGCTACTAATATCAAAATTTTCACTGCTATTCTTTTTTATAGGTGAAATATCTTAAAACTTATTTTCGCCCCCGCTAAGCTGTCTTTGAAATTGAATTTTAGAAATTTTCGGTTTTTAAGAATTTAAATCGTATTCATCTTATTATTCATCTTATTCTTAATTAAAAGACTCTTTTTTTTCAAAATTTAAAGTTTAACTTTATTCCTAAAAATCTTGCGAATTAATTCTTTTATTTAAATTATGAGTGGGCGAATAATCATATTCCTCTTGTTCTAACTCTTCCAAATACTCTTTTTAATAATCTTATTAATTTGTACTATTTTTTAAATCTAAAATTTCTTTATCATTTTAATTATTTTTCTAAATATCACTATCTTGTTTTTTATATGAGTTTTAAATTTTTACATCTTAAACCTTTTTTTTACCTCGATTGTACAAATTAATTAAATTATTTTATCCTTTTTCATTTGCATCATCGGTTTTTTTCTAATTTTAATTTTCACAACTTGTGCTTTCCTAATTTTCTAACTAATTATACAGTTCTTCATCATTTTCCTCGTTATTGAATGTCATTGTTTTCATGGCGGAGGTAATTTAGTTATCTTATTTTTCAAATTTTTTCTAATTTTAAGTTAATTTTTCATTATTTTTATTAATTAATTCGACATGTCTATTCAATTAATAATTTTGATTTTATATATTAATATGACCCTTGCTAGAATTTCCTAAGCCTTTTCTTAAAGACAAATTCAAATCCTTTTACTCAGAACTTAACAACTTTTTTTTCTCATAGTAATTTAAATTTTCATAAGAACTTTTATCATCTCCATCATTAATTTACGAAACATTTCTACTTAAACCCATATTTTTTAATTTTTCATAATAATCTTAATTTTTTTGAATTTCTTCTTTTTTACTTTACTCTATTTAACCGTTTAACTTATCTTATAAAAATTACAAATATTTCATTTAATCATTGCTAAACATATGTGCCATTAAATTTTAAGTACCATAATTAATATTATTATTTTACGATTTTTTTTTGGGAGATAAATTTTCACTAATATTAAGTCCAGAAAAAGTTGTCTTATTTTCTTATATTTAAGAAGAATTTAATTATTTTTTTTTCATAACTTTTAAAGGCGAAGTCGTCATTTCTTGAGAATTACTCATAGAAGAATTGCTCAAATTTTCCCCTTTTTTCTAGTTTTTTTGCTGTTATAAACTTCTCTAGGGAGAATATTTTATGTATTTTTATCTGGCTTTAAAATCGTCAATTGCAGAATTTTTTAATGCCTAATTTGCCACTTTTTATTCATATTCTTCTTTTATTTTTCTAGATTATTCCAAAATTTATTTAAGTTCTTCAGGCAATTATTTTTTCTATTTTTCTAATTATTTTTATTTTTACAATAACTCATATTAATCGCTTTATTATGATATTTAATATTAATTTTAATTTTTAATTTCCTAAACTTGAAAATCTTAATCCTATGGCTATTCATTTTAATCATTTTCTTCAATATTTTCTTTAAATTCTTAAATTTTTTCTTAATTATTTTAATTGGAATATTCATCATATTCAAAATTTATATTATTTTTTATTTTAGCTATATTTTCTTAATTAAGTCCTTAATTTGCTGGTGAAATCGAAAAAATTTGTTAACCTTCTTCATTTATAACTAAATTATCGTCAGACTGTAATTATTTATAACTATTTCCTGTGTTTCCTAAAGAATTACTGCCCTTAGATTTCGACTTAGAATTTGACATTTATTACATATTAATATTCTATTTCATTTCCTTATTATATTAATTTTCCAATTTCTTCAAATCAGTGCAACTATTTTACAAGCTATTTTTTTAGCTTTACGTTTTACTATTTTATTACGACTAATTCTAATTCTAATTCTAATTTTATTCTTAATCTTAATTTTAATTTAAATCTTAATTTAAATTTTTATCAAAATTTTCTTCATAATTTTCCAAACTTTTAAGTCTTTTCTAAATTTTTTCCGTTTCTTCAAAATCCAGTTCCTCTTCATCTTCTTCAGTTTCCCGACAGGTTTTTTCTTCTTCAACACAGTGCATACTACTCAAAAAATTTATGCTATTTTGCTATTTTATCTACTAAATTTTGTTTTATTAATAAGGATTCAAAGGGGCACTTGGGTGCTGAACTTAACAATTTTTCTCTTAAATTTTATTAATTTCATCCAAAGCACTTTAATAACTGTCGCTGCTTTTTTTAAATAAATCTTTGCTTATATATTTATCAAATTCGTCAATTTCTTCTTATATCTCATTTTCTTGTTAAACTTCTTATTTATCTTTTTAAATATTATATTATTAATCTTATTAATATAATTTTTCGTCATTTTAATTTTATTCACTTTTTTCTTACTACTTTTTATCAGAAAATATCAAATTTTACTCGTATTGCTAATAATAAGGCTGGTCTTAAAAGTACTATTACTAGTTTTATTTTTTATTTTATTAATTTTATGCTTCTGAATCATTTTGTTTGCTTAGACTCTATTCCTCGATTTTAATTTCCTAGTTTTTTAGTAAATCAATTTAATTTTAATTTTCTTATTCAACCTCATATTATTTTGTTTAATTTACATTTTATTTTGCTTAATATTCATCCTTAAACTAAAAATTTTATCCATTTTCTTATTTTTCAGGTTACTCATATAAATCATCTTATTTTTTATAATTTTATTTATTGTAAATTTCCTAGAGTTATTTTTAAGCTTCCTTTTAAATACTCTCTTCTTCAAGTCTAATTTTTCTTTCAAATTCATCTTAATAATTATTTTTATAACCTATAACTTATTATTATTATAAAATAGGCTAAAAATCAGGAATAGCTTAATCTTTAATGTCTACTTTTGCCAATTTATCTTAAAAATTATGTGTGTTATTTTATTTATTTAAATAATATATAAAAATAAATAAATGAATAAAAATAAAATCTAAAATTGAAATAAAAATTCATAAGTTTTTTAATTTCTATTACCTGCATTTTTATCAGTTTCATTTCTAAAAGTGGCTGTTTAAGGAACACAAAGTTCAGATTAATACTATAAATTTATTTATTCATTTTATGATATACTAAATTTTTATTAATCTTCCTATTTTTATTACATTAATTATTTTTGATATTTATTATAAGCCAAATCTTTTTAATTATCAAGTTAACTTTCATCGATTTTTTAAATTTGTTTGAAAAAAGGGTGTTTATCTTATAAATCTTATTATTATTTTTTATAATTTTCGCTTTCATTTTCTTAGTATTCACCATCATTTTTTTTATTAGCTTAATTAATATTTTTATTATTAGAATTAATAAATCCTTAGCTAAATGATGTTTATTATTAATATTATTAAAATTATCTTTCATTTTATTTTTTAGTAGATGATGCACTTTTTTACAATTTTTCTTAGTAAAATTCTTCTTTCAAATTTTGCAATTTAAACTGATTTTAACTGTTAATTTTGTCCAAATTTTATGATATGTACTCTTTTTTTATTTCTTAACTATTACTTTTACTTCCATCATTAATATTTTATTATGTTTAAACCTTATTTCCTTTATTTTCCGAAAATTTTTAGATATTTTCAAAACTTCTTTAGTGATTATTTATTCTTTCTTTTTAGTCATCTTTTTATTATTATTATTTTTACTAATTATAAATATTATTTTTATATTCTTAACCTGTACCATCATTTAAATTATTATCATTATTTATTTATAAACCATTACTTTTTCTTGATAAGCTTATACCTCTTTTTTTACTTTAAGAATGTAATTTTTCATTATTTTTTTACATATATTAATTCGTATTTGCGACATTATTATTTTATTATGTCAAATTTTTATTATATGTAGATATATTAGTTAAATTATTTAAATGTTCAAAGCTCTAATTTCTTTATTTATTTTAAAGGTTATCATATTAGTTTTAAATTTGATAATTTTAATAGCCACTAAGTCTCTGAGGACTTATATCTTATTTTTTATTGTTTTCTATATGTTAATGACATACCAATTTAACCTAACTAGCAATTCCTTTTAATATTAAATAAGTAATATTATAATAACTAAGTATATTTTTAAGTATAATATAAAGATAATAAAGTAAATTTTATTATATCTAAACTATAATGATAAAAACAAATTTATTAATTTAAATTATGTACTTGTTCCTGAAGGGCTAACACTATATTGTTGTTGAGGATTTTATGTTTAATTAATAATATAACTGTTACTTAAATTAATATTGCTATTTTTTTGGTTATTTTCATTAATTTGAACACTATTTGTTTTTCTATGGGAAACAGCTAACTAAATTCCAGTTTGTTATTAATTTAAATTCTAATCCTAATTTTAATTTAAATTGGTTACTTTTATTTAGCCCTATTATTAAATTTATTAATTTTAATTTGAAACATTCATAGAAGAAATTTGTCCCTATCTATAGGCAGGTATTTTTCTAACTGGAGTATAATCTTATTATAATTATTAATTTTGACTTTAAAAAAAATTTTGAGTTCTGTTATCAATATTTTACGTAGTTTTAGGAATATCTATATTATATAACCTATTTTTACTTTCTTATGAATTTAATGAAAGTTTCCTATTATCTTAATAATTCTAATTAGCTTAATTTTAACTATAATTCTATATATTAACCCCAATTCCTTTATTTTAACTCTTGCTTTTGTTTTATTATTTCGTATGTACAACCTACCTGGTATTTTGTCTTTAATATTTATTATAATAAATTTTAATTTATAATTGTATATATTTTCTTTAATTTAACTTTATAAACATTAATATTTATTATATAAAAATATGTTACCTATTTTATAAAAATTAGTTTTCGTCTTTATTTAAAACAGTTATGCTTGCCTGACTTTTTTTATTTTAGCTATTACTATTATTTAAAATATTTAGACCTTGTTATTGATTTTTATTTTATTATTACTCTTAATATTATTAATATAATTAATCAAATTATACTGAATTTTAATTATTATTCTATGTATATTCATTTCTTTAATTATCTACCTTTTGATAATTAAATATTCCTTTTATATCATAGCTGCTTTACGATTTTTTATGGGAAGTTTATTAAAAACTTTAATGTTAAATATTATTTTAATATAACTGCTAATTTTGGTTATAATTTTAATTTTAAATTTATATTTAACTTTTATTTAAATTATTTTCTTAAATCCTTTAACTGCCTAAGCTTATTCCTTGCTTTATATTCTAATTTTGAGTAATTTACGCTAAATTCAAGCTTTTATTTAAATTAACATTAAGTCCTTAATTATTTTATATTATCTACTAAGTTTAATTTTTTGGTATATTCGTATCATTATTATTTTAAAATCCATTATTTTATATTATAATTTGCTCATAACCCTAATTATTTTAACTATTTTGACCACTTTAACCATTATTTTAGTTAAAATTATTATTTTATTTGCTTAAACTTAAACCAATACCTTGTGAATTATTTTGTTGTTAATGTAAATACTAATTTTTTTATTAGTTTATATACTATTCTTAAGACGTATCCGGATTATAGTATACCTATTACTATCGAACCTAACTTTAATTAATATTTTAATAAGAATTTTGAATTTATTTTGCATTTTAATTCAAATTTTGTTCCTAAATTTAATTTTAAAGGGAAATACCAAATTTAACTGTTTTATCTGGCTATAAACCGCCTTATTCTTAACTAAATTTTTAATTATTTTAATTTTAAATGGAATTTTTTAAGTCATTATTACTATGAGATTAATTAAAATTACTTTAATTAAAGCCAATTACTTATTATTGTTAATCATTTTTATATTATTATTGTTATTGTTATTATTATTGATTCTAAATTAATCCTTAATTTTATTGATATTAACTATTAGAAGTTGAGTGATATCCTTAATTTTAAAATTAATTAGTATTGAAATTTTAAGGTGGAAGATTTAAGGGATTTATCGTAGGATTAGTTTTGTTTTATGACATTTTTATCAGTGAAATTATTTTTAGAATGTTTATATTTAATTTTATTCTTATTTTTATTTAATTTTTGTAATTATTTTTTATTTTTCCTTTTTTATTTCGATAAATTAGTGTGATTTTTATGTGTTTTATTTTATTTTTATTTAATAAAAAAAATAAAAAGTTTAATATAAAATAACAAGAAATATAATGTTAAAAATCAATAAATAAAATATTTAATTTTAAAGCATTATAAAATTAGTAAATTAATAACTTATATTATATAAAATGATTAAAATAAATTAATTCTAAGTAAGAATATTTTTTTTTTGTTAAAAACTTCTAAGTAATAAATCGAAAAATATAAAAAAATAATATTAAATTAAAAAAATGAAAAAGTATTAGTTTCTTTTTGTAATTATTTTATTGAAACTTTAATAAAAAAATATTAAATCAAGAGTATTTTTCTCAAATTAATTACTAAATATATATTCATAATTAAAATACTAGTATATTTAAGCTTAAAATTTAAAAACAATATGTTTGTCTAATTAATAAAATAAATGACTTAATCTATTAAATTAATATATCACAATTCAATTCATGCTATTTAATTTTTTAATTTATTAATTAAAATTTCTTCAGAACCTTCTAATACGAAATTATGTCTGATTAATTCTATATTTTCTATTTAATAAATTAAAAATATTAATTTTATTTGAGCGAAAATTAAAGTTTTAAATATATTTTTATTCTTAAAATATTTTATAAAAATATAAGTCAATGTTTAATAAATTATATATTTATTTATTTTATTGATACGAAATTTAATTACCTTTTTCAGATTTAAACATTTATTTATAGTCAGGACCTTATCCCATACCCATCATTCCCTAAGCAGGATTAGCGCCTCCTCCCATTCCAGGCATTCCCCCAGCCATACCGGCCATAGGGTTCATCATCATAGCGGGATTCATTTAATCCATTCCTATAATATAAATAATTATAAGTTAAATTACTTCTTAAAATCATATATTTTTTTATATTAAAATTAATTTATCAAAATATGATATTTTATTTATTAATCAAATAATAGAGAATTTTTAAATTTTAGAATCAAAAATAAGAATTTTTAAATTTATATTAAAATGTAATTTAAAATTTCAATAAGGTTCTTTTACCTTCTTAACCAGTAGCCAAAGAATCTTCATCTTCATCTCCAAGAACTAATCTTTAAACTCCATTCAATCCAAATAAAACTAAGAAATATAATGACAAACTACTAACATAACCTACATTAATATTTTAAATATCAACTCCTCTTTGCAACATTCCTCTGAATTTTTAAGTTAAAGGGAAAGGAATCTAAAAAAAAAAAAATTATATTATAACCAACATTTTAAAAAAAATATATATATACATACAAAAATATTTTATAAGTAATATTTACAAAGATATAATATATTTTTTATGAAAATAGTATAATAATAATAATTTTTTTAAGTTTTTCCTAAAATAGTATTTTTATTTATTTATTTATTATTAAATTTTATAATAATTTAAATGTAAATTAAAATAAATTTAATTTTTATTTATATATAGGTTTTACTTTAGCTAAAATGAAACCTGAGAAAAAGTAGTTGACCCAACCAAATTAAATCATAGTAGAAAAAATATTGGTGAATTATTATTTTAATGAGTTTTCCATCATTCCTTACATTGGCATTGCCTATTATTATTCTTCTTATTTAATTTAATCTCCCCTAGAAACTAAATGGCCCTCACTTCCTTATTTGGTCAAAAAATATTTTCTATTTTTGTAAGAACTTTCACTTAAAAAATGACAATTTTTGGCAAATTACTTACATTTCTAAATGTAATTCCTTTTTAAAATAATAATTTTTATTAATATCTTGCTATATAATATTGTTTATATCTATTATTAAAGATTTATATATATAATAATAAAAAAAATAAGATAATTTATCATAAAATATTTAAAATAAAACAATACACAACAATTAATTAAAAAATGTATTATTTATTAAAAGTTTACTTATGACTAATTTCTTAAAATTCTTTTTCACTTTTAACCTTTTATTTTTTCTAAACATTTTTTTGATACTAAGCCAAAGATCTTTTAAATAAATTTACCTATAAAAGAAATTTTATAATACAATAATTTAAAAAATATTTTTAAAATATATGCGCTATATAAATAAAACATTAATTATAAATGAGGTTTATTTTATTTGTATAATAAATCAATCTTTTTTTTATTAATCTTATATTAAAAAAAATTAAAATATACATATATGTAATTTATAAATATAATAAAAATAAAATTAATCGTTACCATAAACATGACAAAAATAATAGGGAGAAAAACCCAATCTCTAATCCTATGATCAATAATTATATCCATTTATTAATAATTTTATATATTTAAAACTTTAAATATTTCTTATTTTTTTATATTTATACTATAATATTTTGTATTATTTAATAATAAATTAATAAAACATAATTTATTTGATTTAATAAAATTATGAATTTTGAGAGAATTAATATTAATAAAAACTAAATATGTATATAAATTTATAGTAACTATAGTAATAATAAGAAAATTGGTATCAATAGTTGGATTTTTTTACATTATGTGATTATAATATATTTGTTTATATTAACATTTTATACAATATAGTAAATAGTTTCTTATAAAATTAAACTTAATAAATTATTTAAATAATATTTAAAATTATACACTATTATTTAATTATAAAATTCATCTTTAATTATTTAATTTATTTGCTACTTATTTATTTTAATTAATTTTAACAAATTATTACTTACAACATATACAATTACGGCCATACTTTATTGAGTTTAAAACTCAGTTTCTTAAATTATTTGAAAAGTTTTGAAATTCATTGTAAAATAATTCCTTGTTCTAATTTTTTAAATCTATTTTAAAATTATTAATATAAATAAAAAGTATTTAGAATTTTTTATATTTTTATATGTAATGAGCACAACTACGTCTATAATTATAAATAAATATAAACAACTCTGATGCCAAAATTTTGTTTTTACATTGCATAAATAATATTAAATTTACATAACATTTTAGACAATATTAACATAAAGATAATATTGCCAAAATAAAAATTTAACGAATATAATTTCTAACCACAAAGAATTTGTGACAAGAAAAGCAATGTTTATAATTTTTTAATAATTTTTAACTAGATTATGTTATTAATTATAAAAATAACTATTTATTTTTTAATTACCATATTTTAAAAATCATTTAAGCAACTATAATCTTGTCAACTTTGAAGGTAAACATATTCAAATTTCTATTATGGCTTTTTTAACAGGATTTCTAAATCCTGGCAATTATTGTTGAATAAAAATAAATATTTTTTTTAATTAATTTTTGTTTTTTTAATTATTTAATTATTTTCAATAATATATGGTAAAATAAATAAAGTGAAAAATATTTTTACTTTAAAACTTAAACTAAAATTAAATATATTAATTTGTTTTATATACATAGTATTTAAATATAATGAATAAATATTAAATTAAAAAGACTTAAGATTTTTTTAAATAATAAGTATTTAAATTTAATTTTTAAATAATTTCCAGCAAAAAATATAAGTTAATAATAATAAAATTTAATTATAAATTAAATCAGCCTAAAATATTTATTACACATATTAATAATATTTTTTATATTTCAAACTATTTAAATTTTAGTCTATTTATTAAAAGAATACGTTAAAAATTTTTACATAATTAAACTAAACTTTTTAAAATTTAAAAGATAAAAAATTTATAATTAACATCAGAATATATATTTATTTATTTATTTTCATATTCGTCTAAATTTTAATTCTGGTACTATGTGTTGCTATTTTTATAATTTAAATTACTTTTAATTTAGTGTTATAATATATTAACTATATAATTTTAAATTAGTTCATATTTTTTCTGAAATAATACAAGATTTTAAAATTTTAACTTTTTTCGGCTTTTGCCTTAAATTCAAATATTTATAAAATAAAGATTATAAGGAATTAAAAGGAATATTAAAGAACATTTAATTATTTAAATTAAAATTAATTAAATGATAATTTTATGAAGCAAAAAATTATCTATAACAATTTTTTTCATAGTTACTTGTGATAATTATCCACTAATTTATTCATTCATTAATCATTTAATTCCTTTTTATAAGGGTTTCTTAGCAAATATTAAGAAAAAATACTTATAATATTAACAAACACACAAAAAATTGAATTTATTAATAAATTAGATAAACAAAAATTTAAAGTGAAGAAAAAAATAAACTACAGTATTTAAAATAAAATAAAAAATACACTAAAAAAAAACTCAAAAAAAATAAAAATAAAAAAAAATAATAAATAAATTAAATTAAATTTCAAATATAAATTACCCCCCAAAAGACCCATCCATATAAAAAAATTAAATATATAAAAAATAAAATTAAAAAACTTATAATAAAACCAATAAAGAATGTAAGAAGAAGACCCTTAATTTGCCCCTAAAGCCCCAAAAATCTAAGTTGTTATCAGAAAAAGACCTTTATCTAATAAAGAAAAAGCAAGAAATGATATTGATATAATTGATGTCAGAGGACCTTAATAAGTTGTAGTAAAAGAAATGAAGTAAAAATAAAAATTTAATTAAAAATAATAAAATTAATAGAAAAATAAAAATTAAACGGATTTTTAAAATTATAATATATTTAAAATAATTTTTGCAACATATTTATATTTTATAAGACTTGAATGCAATAAAAAATAATTAACTAATAAATATTTTTTTTTAAATAAAAAATTCAAATATATAAAATTTTAATTACTTATATTTAAATTTTAGATAAAAAGTTGATCTCACTAAATACATTGAAGAACATAATTTCAATTTTGATTCTGCTTTTGATGAAAATTCAAATAATGAACAAGTAAATTAAATAAGAAAAAATTGAAAAATATTATTTAATTTTAACAACGATAATGAATATAAAAAAAATAAAATATATCATTAAAATAAGTTAAAATGCTTATAAATTTATTTAATATTAATGGAAAGCTTTAAAATAATATAGATTCGAATATCATTTATTTATAATTTAAAATTTTTTAAAAAAATAAACTAATTCTTATTAAAAACTAACATTCATAAAAGATTTATGCCACTTGCATTAGGCCTTTGGTTCAAGCAGTTTTTACAAATGCAAATTGTACAGTTTTTGCCTATGGATAAACTGGATCAGGTAAAACACATACTATGCTTGGAAATTATGAAAAAGGAAATCCTGGTTTATATTTATTAGGAGTCGATGATTTATTTTCAAACCTGTAAAGAGTAAATAAAAATAAAAATAAAAAAATGCATATGAAAATTAAATATAGAATAAAAAACAAAAAAAAATATTAAGTCTTAAAATATTAAGATATTTTTATCATAATAAAATAACTATTTTATCATATAAAATTCATTTTAAATGTTTTAGCATTATTAAAAAATAAATGTTTTTTAACAAATAATTTAATAAAAAATTTAATTAATTCAATTAATTAATAAATAAACATTAATTAAACATTCAAGAATAATTTTTTTTTGACTATTTATACTTTTTATTTATTTTACAGTAAAAAAAAATAAAACGAATATTAATTAATTATGAAACAAATTTTTATTAATATAAATAGTAATACACAAATAAAATTAATTTTTTTTTAATTTTTTTTTTAGCCTTAATATTAACATTTGACTGTTTGGGTTAGTTTTTATGAAATATATTGTGGAAAATTATTTGATTTATTAAATGACAGATAAGAGTTAGTCGCAAGAGAAGATGCCAAAAAAAGAGTTAATATCGTAGGACTGTAAGAGAAAAAAATTACGGGAACCTAAAGTATTTTACAAGTAAAAAATAACAATTTATAATTTATAAACATTTATATTTTTTTATTATTAATTTTAAAATATAAATAAATAAATAAATAATTTTAATAAATTTAGATCATTGAATTCGGTAACCAAGTTAGAGTAACTGGTGTAAATAGTGCAAATAGTGAATCTTCCAGATCTCATGCTATTTTAAGTATTACTATTAGGGAAAATAATAACACTTTTGGTAAATTTAAAAAATAAAAAATACAATAATATAAGTTTTTTATTTTATTTTTTATTTAATTACATATTTATAGGAAAATTATCTTTTATTGATTTGGCTGGATCTGAAAGAGGAGCTGATGTTTCAGATTCTAATAAATAAACTAGAATCGATGGAGCTGAAATTAACAAATCATTATTAGCACTTAAAGAATGTATTAGAGCTATTGATTAAAATAAAAATCATACTCCTTTCAGAGGAAGTAAATTGACTTAAGTTTTGAGGGATAGTTTCATTGGAAATTGTAAAAATAAAAATAAAAATAAAAAAATAATACATATTATAAATACTAAGCTTTAGAAAAGTAATTATTATAAAAATAATTTAATAAAATAGGTAAAACTGTCATGATTGGAAATATTGCCCCTTCTAGTAGCTCATCAGAAAATACTTTAAATACTTTAAGATATGCTGATAGAGTCAAAGAGTTGAAAAAACCTACAACAAATGGTTTAGATTAATAAGTAAGCGATCTTGACAAATTTTAAAAAGAATTAATGCTTCCAAGATAAAATGGTAAAAATATTAATTTTTTGAAAATGAATTTAAAACATTATTAACTAAATTCGTAACAATAATTAATTTATTTTTTAAAAAAGGAAATAGTAAGAAGTATGCAGTACCTAACGAAAATGCTTTTATTGATTATACTAAAGGTCCACCTTAACCTGTTAAATAAGAGCAAAATAGTTTATATAATAACAATAATAATAATAATTTGAATTTGAATAACAATATTAATAATTTAAATATGAACTTGAATTCTAATTAAAATATCAATAGAAATAATCAAAATGGGAAAAAACTTGCCAATAATTTTTTTAAAAATAATCCTGGTTAAGAGCCTTAGCTTTTTGACACCTCAAACAATAATAGTAAATAAAAAAATTAAAAATTTTAATATATAAATTAAAAAATCATTAACTTTATCATATTATTAATATTATTCAGACAATATTTAGAATAATAATGAGTTGATTAAAAATAACAGTAGTAACTTACAAATGTATAACAATAATTAATAAGTTAATAATATGGAATTAGAGTCTTAAAACCAATTGGGTAAAAACTTTAAAAAGCCCTTAGAAAGTACCAATATAAATCTGCCCAATAACTAAACTAACTCCAACAACTTATAAAATTTGAATAACAACAACAACTTAAACATGAACCTTTATAATAACAACTAAAATAATAATAAAGGAAATAATATTAACTTTAATAACAACTTTAATAATAATTTTAATAATAATAACAACAACAATAATAATAATAATTATAATAATAATAACTACAACTACAATAACCAACAAAGTAAAAAACAATATAAATATCTTAATATTTAATTTGTATTGTTTATTATTATTAAATATTTTTCATCATATTTATTTTGTATTATATTAATATTTTATTTATTTTTTAATTATTATTAATTTACTAAATTTTATTTTTATTTTTTTAAAAGGCAGCAATTCAAATGCTATTAATATGAATATAGAATAAATTAAGAATTGGAAGGCTAAAAACGAAGAAGATTTAAAAATTTTATCAACTAAACATGAATAACTTATTTCTTAAATTTTGGCAGAGGAAGAAGAAGTTATAGCGGGACATAGGTCTCATATTGATGAAATGGTTGAACTTGTTAAATAAGTAAAAATTAATCAATTATTTTTATTTTTATTAATTAAATTGATTATTAATATAACTGCATTATTATAAAAATTTCCAAATTAATTTTTAATTATTTTAATAATAGGAAATGATGTTTTTACATGAAGTTGATAAACCTGGAAGTGATGTCGACGAATATGTTACTTAACTTGATGAAATTTTAGCACATAAAGTTGATATAATTACAGGCTTAAGAAATAGACTTCACAGCTTCAAAAGTCATTTAAAAGAAGAGGAAGTTCTTTCTAAGAAATTTTATGAACAAAGATCTTAAATTTTAGATGTTTTTGATTTGGGATAATAAAATGGTAATAATTAAACCAATTAAGGAGGATTAAATAACAATATTCATAATAATAATAACAACAATAATAATAACGATGATGATGATTTATTAGCAGGTTTCTGAAAAAATAAAAGAAGATGATATAATTAAATATATATATATATTCGTAATAAGAAAAATAAGTATATCTAAAATAATTAAAAATAATTAATAAATATTATAGTATTTCAAGAAATAAATTGATTAATTTAATATAAGGGTTAGTTTATCTCTAATGAAATGAAAATAATTATAAATATAATATAAATAATTTCCTGTTTAATTAATTAATTAACTATTAAAAATTCCTTATAAATTTAATTATTAATATATTTCTATATATTCTGAAAATAAATATACTCTAATTTTTTAGTAAATTTAATCCATAATTATATAAATACTAGTATGTTTTTTTACCAATCTAAATTTTAATTTAAATATTTATTTTAATTTCTATTACAGGCCTGATAACCAATCTGATCTTTATTAATACATTTCATATAAAAAATAAGAAATTAACTAAAAGTCCTTATAGTTTATTCATGATTTACATTTAATAAAAGCACCATAAAAGATAAACAGGTTTGCTTATTTAAATTACTTATAAATTGCTTAATACTATAAATTATATAATATAAATACAATAATAATTAAATAAATAATAAAAAAATCAAACTCATTTATATTAATTTTTCAAAAAGAAAAAAAATAAAAATTTATAAACCTTCTAAAAAAAAAAAACCAAAACAAAAAAAATGTAAACAAAAGAAACCATTTATTATCAATAAAATAAAATAAATTATCATACTAAAACTAAACATTTTTTTTTAAATATTAGAAAAAACAGTAAAATTATTATATATTATTAATATGGGAGATCCTTTTTCTTTAAACGGTGGTTCTATGCTTGGCATGAAAGGTGAAAATTGTGTTGCAATTGGAACCGATAGAAGATTAGGAAACTAACTGTAATTATCAGCCTCTAATTTTTAAAGAGTTTTTAAAATGCAAGATAATATATTATTAGGATTAAGTGGACTTGCTACTGATGTTAATACTTTGTAAATTTAATATAAAAATAAAAAATTCATATTTTTTTTAAAAAATAAAAAAATTAAATATTATAAATCGCTTTTAAAGAAAAATCTTAGATATTTTGATTATGAATTTACTAAATTAAATGGATTTTAAATAAAAATATGTAGAATAATAATGCAAATTATTTTATTAAATATTTTCATTTTAATTTATAGCCACTAACTAATGGAATTTAAATTAAAATTATATACTTTGAGAGAAAATAGACCTATGAAAGTTAAAACATTTATAGATTACGTAAGTACTTGTTTATATGAAAAAAGGTAATTTATAAATAATTATATGATAAAAATATATTTGAAAAAATAATAATTATTTTATATATACCTTTAACAGATTTGGACCATATTTCGTTTCTCCTATAGTTGTCGGTATGGAAAATGGAGAACCTTTAGTAATATAAATAATTCTATATTTTTAATTAATTACGATATTGTTTTCTCATATTTTTAATCACTATCTTAAAACCTTATAAAAATATTTTTAATTGAATATCCGAATTTACAATAAGTTAAATATTATATTTTCAAAGCTAAAATATTTGGTTTATAAATAAAAACTGATTAAATAAAACTTTTTATATTAGCATAATAACAAGTATATTTTTTTTTTATATATTTATTTAATATTAATTAAATTATAAAATTTAAAAGGTAGCTACCTATGATTCTATCGGATGTACTTCAGATTTGGAACCATTTTAATGCGCTGGAACTGGTTCTTCTGAATTATTAGGTTCTTGTGAATCTTACTGGAAAAAAGGACTTAAACCTGATGAATTAGAAGAAGTAGTTGCTTAAGCTTTAGTTAGTGGATGTGATAGAGATATTCTTTCAGGCTGGGGAGGCGTTGTTTATGTTTTGTAAAATAAAAAAATTTATATTAACTTTTAAAATGTTTATATAATAATTTAAATAAATTGACGAAATTAATCAAATTTTAAATTAATTATTTAAAAATTTTAACTAAATTTTATTTAAATAATAGAACTGATGATAAACTTTCTGTTAAAGTGTTAAAAACTAAATAATGTTGATAATTCATTTTAATTCACAAAATTCATATATTTATCCTTTATAAATAATTACTAATTATATTTATAATAACTGATCATTTTTCTATTTATAAGTATTAATAAAAAAATGAAAAAGTATAAAAAAAACATTTAATCTTCCTTTAAAATAATGTTTAATATAAAATATAATATATAATTAAACTGTTTAAATTTAATTATATAATACATAGAAAATTTATTTTTACATAATTCTAATATAAATTTTATAAAATAATAATTAATTTATGATTTTTTATTTTTTTTTTCATTCTTTAACTTAAGAATGATCATTTGAATCTTTGCTACTATCATTTTCCTCTAATATTTTACTTTTTTAAAAATCATTTTTTACATTTTAATTAGATTCGTATCCTTTAGTATTTAAATTTGGTTATTATTATTATTTTTATTAATCTTCCTATTTTTCAATTTAATTTTCTTATAATTATTCTTATTCTTTAAACTCCTAGTTTTATATTTATTCCTTTTCTTAATTTTCAAATATAACGGAATTATTAACTAATTAAAGTTAATTTTAATTTTTTCTACTAGAAATTTATTATTCTATATTTTATTTATCTTCGTCACCTTATTATAATTATCTTTATTATAATTATTTTTAACTTTTCATTCTTTCAACAAAATGTTAGCCATTAAATAAATTTTTTTATGATTCTTCTTAAGAATAGTGAATTTCTTTTATAGTCCCCATATTATTATTTTCTTATTATTTTTATACTTTAAGGGATTTTTTTAATTAACTTTAATTTTTTTAGTTTTCCCTTTTACTCTTTCTATTTCTTCTAACATGATTTAAAATATTTTCAACTTAATCATTTTTGTTTTCACTATTTTTTCCAGAACTTAATTCTTCTTGTCCATCATTTAAAATTTAGATTTCTCTCGTAGAACTTTTTTTATCTGAAAAATTTTAATTTTGACCTAAATTATCTTATATAAATTATTTTTTTGTCCCGCTTTCTTCTTCACTAAATATTCCATTTTAATCGCAACTAATATTCATCTTGTCAGAAATAACCTTATTATTAACATTTTAATCATTATTTTGAGATTCATCGTCATTTTATGTATTTATATACTAACTCTAATTGTTAAAACTAACATTTAAATTACAAGAATTGTCTTATTATATCCATTTTTAGTTTGAAGCTTCTTTATTATTTAATTATATTTATGAATGCATCAAATTTGACATATTTGTAGATTGATTTTATTAAAAATTATAAGCCACTTTTTATTATAAATTAGTGCTATTTGACATTTTATTTCCATTTATATCATTTTCACTGTAATTTATTCCTTATTTACACTTTAAACTTATTCTTTTAGGTCTTTTATTATTATTTCCATTAGTATTTTTTTAATTTATACTACAATAATTACTATTTTATAATGAATATAAACTGGCCTTTCTTTTTTGAGGGATCTCAAATATATAACTAGCATATGACAATCTAATATTTAAGTTATCATAACCTTTTAATTCAAAACTGTACTCTGAAATATAATTATTACTATTATTATTACCTCCCATAATACTTTAACTCATATTTAATTTATTTTAAAAATTATTATTATATTAAGATAAATTTTCATCATCAAAAATCTAAGAAAAATTTGTTCCTAACCTATCACTTTTTTCTGATTATAAATTAATCTAGGATTCTAAAACTTAGTTATTTAATTATGTTGTCTATATGTTATCATCATTAAGTTCTTCAGTTAATTAATTTTCTTTATCACAATTTATTTTTTCATTTTTATTCAAATTATTCTCATTATCTTTTTCATTTTCTGGCAACTGTAATTATTTTTGCATTTATTCTATATGTAATTCCTCTTATTATTTTAACAAGTCTTTTATAGATTGGTCTGGGTCTAATTCATGTTCTGATACTAACTTTTCTTTAAAATATTCTTTTATTTTTTTGTCAATTGGTCTTTTATATAATACTTATTTTTTTTTAGCTATGTTGTAGATATTTAATCTATAATATTTCTATTTTTAATAAAAAATTCATTTAGTATTATACATGGTAAAAATATATTAATTTAACTATAATTACGCTGTCTCTAAAAGATTTTAATGCCGATTATTCATGTAATTGTCTGCAATAAGGACATGATTTATTTTTTTTAAACCAAGAATTTAAACATCCATCATGAAAAACGTGAAAGCATAAAGTCATTCTTACTTCTTCTTCTTTTTCCATTTCTACTAGACAAACACAACATTCTTGATTTTAAATTTCCATTAATTATGTTATAAAATCTAACCTAAAAATATTGATAAAATAATCAACCAATTATTTTTTTGTAATTAATAAATAATTATAAAACTCTTTTTTACTTGACTTTCGGCATGAATTTATCAATCGTAATTTATCTCAAGCCATCTTTTCCGGGCATTCGTTACTAAAACATTTATTGTTATTACATTTAAGTCTATTATATTTAATTTTATAATTCATATATTTCTCGTTAAACATTTAATTAATTCATTTATCCGTTTCTTTATTAATAAGGGTATACTGGGGTTTTTTTTTTTACAATCCTTGATATTTAATAAAATAAATTTAAGGATGTGATTTATATTTTTATTGATACTTTAACCAAAAATGATTAATATAAATTTATATTTAAATACCTCTTACATACGTAATGAATAACTATATAAAAAATCATTAAGCCCCCAAAAATACATACAATTATTATTAATGCATCTTAGGTATGGGATATATCATTTTCATCTTAATAATTATTATTTGAAGATTTTACCTCCACCTCCATTTTCATTAAAGCCTAAGTTCTAAAACCTGGATTAAAAAACCCTATTAAAATTGTTGGCTCAATATCATAAGTAATTGCATCATCATAGTAACTTTTAATATCTAATTTTCTTAAATTTATTGTCATTTTCTAAATTTAATAATTTAAAAATTTAATTATTATTTTCATTATAGTTATTAAAAAATTTTTATATTAATACCTGTGATTCTCTAATTTCGTCATATGAATCGAACTATACATTAGGATAATCTAAATTAGATTTATTAACATAAATAATTGATATACTGATTGATTAACTACCAGTATTATATATACTTAGTGAATAACTATTATTAATGTTATCTTATTAAACTGCAATTTTATAAACCTACCATTATTATATATCAATAGTTATCTCTTCTTTTTCTTTAGTTTGAACTAAATTTTTATATTTCTTAGAACAATCATCCCTTAATAAAATATAATTATTTATAAATATGCTAAATTAATTAAAAGTATTGTTTATATTTTTTTACGCTAAATAATTTTTATTACAAACACAAAAACCACTTAAACACATTCCATTATCACTACACTAATTTTTACATATATTATATTAAGATTTAAAAATTTTCAAATCAAATCTCCATTATGGATCTTTAGATGAATACCTCTCTATATTTTTTATTTTTACATTTAGTTATTATTTTTATAACTCATATTTTTATATATATTGATAATCTATTTTTATTAATTATTTTTCAGCTCTTCTCCCGATACCATTTACATCAACTTATAATTAATAATCATTCAAACTTGACTTATAGAAGTATATAAGATAATTTACATCTACTAAATCTGGTTCATTATCTCTTATTCAAATTATTTAATAATCGAAAATTAATAATAAAAATAAGTAAATAAAAATAATTTATTATACTTTAGCATTTATTAATAAATGCTTTTAATTAGATAAAAAATTAATATTATATGTGTTAAAAATAATATTAATTTAGAAAAATGCTTTTAATTTTATTCTTTCATTAGTTACAAATAAACAAAGATTTTATTTTTAATATATAAATAAAAATATTTATATTAATACTAATTTTTTATTATTTAATAAACAATAAGTTAAATTAACTTGACATAAAAAGCAAAAAAATAAAAAAACTTGTATAAATTCTATTTAATATTTTAATAAAATTTAGGAAAAAAAATAAGTTTTCTAACGTTTTACAATTTTAATATAATAAATAATAATTTAAATTACCCAAAATAAAACATCATATAGGGATAAAATGATTGATAATTTTATTTTTCAAATTCCAATTCTAAATATAGGTATTCATTTTCTGCAATATCTGCTATATCAAAACGAACATAAGCTTATGCACCTTAAATAAATAAGTTCTTATTGTAAATGTATCCTTATTCTGCATAATTTAAATTGGCACTACTTTATACTTATTTTAATAATACTCCCAATATTATAATAAAAGATACAAAAAAATTTTTTTGAGATTTTTTTAAATTTTTATTTGACAAGAAAAGGTTTGGGATTTATCTTTATTCTAACATTTATTTTTTGCTTTTTTGTTTTTTTTTTATAATTATTAATATTTAGATTATTAATTATTCTCATTTATCTTTTTAATAAGTTGATTATTAAATTAAATTAAATAATTGCATTTAATTCTATATTATATCAAAATAAATATATAAATAAACTGTTATTTACATATTATTAATTTAATTTTATAAAATATACATTAACTTAACTATCAATTAGAATGCTCAATTAATCATGCTTAGATATAATATAACTTTTTTATAATTAAATAAATACTATAAAAAATATAATTTAAATTAAACTCTTAATAGTAATATCTTGATTTTATCTTACATTAATACCTTACAAAATCTATATGTTCATAAATATAAAAAATTCTAATTGTTATATTATATTACAGAATATATAAAAAGCTTTTATTCACTATAAATAATGATATTTTTATTACAAATATTAAATATATATAATATATACATTAAAAATTATATAAATATAAATGAATTAGATAAAGATACCTTCATTAAGCTATTTAAAAGTTACTCTCTTTTATATCTTTAACTAAATCTGATAAATCATTTTTTTGAGGTACATACAAATTTAGCATATCATTTTCGTTTTCCTAAATTTATGAATCTTTTTAATCCATATTAATGCTATTATTATATCCTTATAATTATTAATCTTTGTAAAAGTTATAACTTTAATTTTCAAATTATAGAAAATTTTAAGAATGAATAGAAACATGTGTTGTATTTGACATTTATATTTGGCTATAAGAAGCATTGCTATCTAAAAATTAGAATTTTCGGCTATTTCTTAAATTTTTTTCTTGCTCCAAAATTTATTTTTTCAGTTAATTATTTTCATAAATTAAATTTTAAAGAATATCTTCTTAATCACTGTTTTCAAAACTATACTTATCTTTTTCTTTCATCAAATGTTTTAACGCCTAAAAAAATAAACCAAATAAATTTCAATTTAAATATGGAGTATCAAATGACTAATAATTTTATAAACATATGATAGTTTGTATTTAAAAAAATTTGTAATTAAATTTTTTATTTAATTTATTATTTATAAATTATTTTACCAAAGACATTCTTTAACCTTCATCATACTATTCTTATAAATACTCATTTTATATTAAAATTTATTTATTTTCTTATTTTACACCTTTATATTCTTCATTATAATATTATATATCTTCGGCAATTTCTTCAAATTTTGCGTCCCTTTCTAACTTTTGCTAATTATCAACTTCATTTGTCCAATAAGTCCAAAATTTAGCAATCAATTACTTTTTATTTTTTCTATATATTTTAGAACATTGCAATAAATTAATTTTTATTAATTCCTTTTTAATACTTTAATTTTAAATTAACAATCCCTATTATAAAATAATATATATATTCAATTATGTGATATTTTATATCTATATTAATATATATATATTTAAAATTAATAAACATTTAAAAGAAAATACATTTTATTATTTTTCTTCTTCCTAGTCTATAATTAACTGTTAATTTTCTACTGTTTCTTATCTTTTTTTCAGCTATTAATTATAATAATTTTCCAGTTCGTTTAAATTTTCCATATTTTTTAATTTTTATAAAATTCTTTATTCCTATATTTTGTCAAAATTTTTCCATTTATTGAAGGCATCGCTAAGTTGAAATTTACTTTTAAAACCAATTGTACTCAAAATTTTTATTGCTTATTATAATTATTAATGTCTTTTAACATAACATTTAAGGCTATTAAACCCTTTCATTTACGCAATTTAGTCCCTTATTTTATTGAATTAGTTATTTTTTATATTATAAATATATATTTGAAAATATAAATTTCTAAATCTTGCATATTATTAAAAAAATATAATTATTTTTTACTAATTTTTTCCATAAACTAGCCCGATTTTTTAAAAAAATTTTTGTATCTTTTATATCTAGATATCATTTTATTTCTACATTTAAAATTAATCAAAGTTATGCTACTATGCTATTTTTTCCATAAATTTAATATTACTACTTAAAACAAAATTTTAATTTCTAATCTATTGAACTTTTTTAGAATTTTAAAATCCATTTGAAATTTTTGAACTAATTATTAAATAAAAAAAAAATAAAAAATTAAATTAATAAATACATTTTATTAATAAGTAATTATTTTACTTAAAAGACCATTATTAAAAATATTATTTTGTCTTTTTTTTAATTGAATTAATAATTAATCTTTTTAATAGCTAAGCTCTATAATTTTCTTATTAAATTATTTTAAACCAAACATACAACTTTTGGTGTAACTAGAATTTCTCAATATTTATTTTTTTATCAATAATTTACTTAAGAATTTACTTTTTATTGTTTAAAATAACTTTTTCTCTCTAATTTAAACAGTGTATAATCGTCAAGAAGCCAAATTGTTTGAGTTTTTCGTCCTATCTAAAAAATAATAAATATAAAATAATATTTAAATTTATAATAAATATTTTAAAAAATTTATTTTTATCAAATATATTAATTACTTTGAAAATAGTTTTTCTAAAACCATCATAATGGCTTTTTTACCATATATTTTGGCCTAAATTATTTTAAAACTATTTTTTAACAGCCTATTTTTCTAATATTTTTACTAAAACTAAATAATTTATTAGCGATTTTACTTTTATTTATTTGTAAAAACTTTCCAATAATAAAAACAATTTTATTTTATTTTTTTCTCATATTAGTTTAAAAATGCATAGTAATTTCTCTTTTTACATTTCTAGCTTTTATAAATTTTTTTCCATTATTAAAATATAATTTTTTGGTAATACAATTACATGTATTTCTTTTAAATAAAATTAACCATTTTTTCCTTATGCTAGGAATATTTTGTCACATATAAGTCCATATTTTAATATTTTATATTTATTTGACAGTTTAATTGGTTTATTTTAGCTTAGTAATTTATTCTTTACCATTACTTTAAAAATTTAATTTAAATTTATTTTTCGAAAATCGCTTATAAGTTGATAAATTTTTAAAACTAAATTTCTTTTTTTTATTAAATTTAACAATTTCTTTTCAAAGTATTTAAAAATATTCTCGAAAAAAACAAAGAATAATTATTGACCATATTGGAAACATTAATTTTTTTTTCATTAAATTAGCTTTTCCAAAGCTAAAATATTTGTCTCATTTTTAATTTTTCTTTCATCTAATTATTAATATAACAAACTTAGCACTATATTTTTTTTATTTTACTAACTAATTCTTATGTTTAAATTTAAAAATCTTAAAATGTTTTCCCCTCTTGTTATTATTCTTATATAATTTATTATTATATTTCGTTAATTTTAATTTACAATTCTTCTCTTATATTTAATATTTTATATAGCTCTTGTTTATTTTCATTTAATTTAAAGTAAAATTTATTTTGTTATAATATACCAAAACCCATTTATTTCAATTTAATATCTTATATATATGATAATTTTTATAAAGCGTCCTTTTTTTTTAAATAATTTTTTTCATTATGCTACAATTTATATATAAACTCCTTTTATAAAGCCTAAATTTTTTCGATTAGAATGGAACCAAATATTAGCTTAATAGATTCGATTTTCAAATTTTAAATTTATTGTAATTTTAATTTATTTTATTCTTCCAACTTAACTTTTTACTCTTAATTTTAATTTTATAGAAAATTTTAATTCTGTATCATATTTTCAGCTTGTGATTTAATAGTTTTAAATCTAGAATATAAAAATATATAAAAATATTAAAGAAATTTCGAAATTTTTAATTGTATATTATATTACTTAATTAAACTACATTATTTAAATAACTTTTTAAGAAAGTAGTTTTTAATTTTCCTATTTTATTTTTCCAAAATCAAGTTAAATTTTCTATTAATTTAACTTAAAACTTATTATTGTATCATAAATTGTTATAAAAATTTTTTTTTTATTTTTTTTATCTATTTAGATTAAAATTATTTAACTTTCTATTCTTTTATCTATTTTACTTTAATTCTCTGAAAATTTATAAAAAATTAATTTATTTGTTAAATTTAAATTTTACTAAATCAAAATTATAAAAATTTAATTTATAATGTTATATACCTAATTTTATTTATCTAATTATAAAAATCCTTATTTTTTCATCCCATATCTTAATATTTTTTCAAGTTTTAAAAAAAACATATCAATTTTTAATATCCTTGAGTATTATTACGATAATTAGTTAAATGCCTTAAAATATAAATATATATTATTAAAAATAATACATAAAATGAGATTAATATCTTCATTATAATATATATTACATATTTTTTTTATTTTCTCTCTATTAATTTTGTGAAATTGACCAAAATAGTAAACCTTTAATTTTACTAGTTTTCTTATATTTTTTATTAAATTTTTTCAGTATATTCTTTAATTAAGTTGGTTTCAATCTAGAAATTTTATATTTGCAATTCTTATTCTTGGATTTTCCTGAAATCTTATTATAGAATCGAAATTTTAAATTATTAAAAAGCCTAATAACAAAAATTAAATAATATTATATAAATATTAATAATAAATGGGTAATAATTAATATCTTTACATGTTAAAAAATATAATAATATAGTTTTTTTTATAAATAATGTACCTTTTATAGCCTAAATTAAGATAAAATCTATAAAATGTTTTTTAAATAAAATTGTCTCTATCTCAGTTTTTCACTTAAAGTCTTCCATTTCTGAAAATTAAACCTCAATTATTTTTCTTACATATTTTATATTATTTTACCAAATAATTCTATTAAAATATTGAATTAAAATTATTTTTTTTAAAAAAATTGGATTAAAATTTAAATTTAATAAAATTGAATTACTTATTTTTTAATTATAAATTAGTATTATAGTATCACTTAAAATTTATTTCTACTAATTTGACTACTTTTATAATTAATTTATTTCAATCTATTTTTACTACAATTTATCCTGACCTTTAAAACTATGCCATTTTTAAAAATTTTATTATAAAACCTTTAATATTTTTTTCTCTCTCATCAGTAATATATGTCTTATTTTTTCTTGTTTCAAATTTACAATTTTCATTATTTTATTTTGTAATAAATTATTTTCAATCAATTAGTCAACGTTTTCTTTATCTTTGTTTAAAACAAATTGCCTCCATTATACAAAAACATTTTAAAGCATGCTATTTAAAATTAAAATTAAATTGAATTAAAATAAATATTAAAAAATATAATTTATTTAAAAATTTACACTTATTAGTATAATTCATTTTATACTATTTCATTTGTTTCAGCATTTTTTTAGTATTAGTTTTCTTTCTCCCAATTACGAAAATATATTCTTTTTACTTGATTATTATATATATTAATTATTTTATTTGCTTTAAATTTCTAAAACAATTCTTAATTTTTATCTATAGTACAAAATTATTTTATTTCCTTCGAATTACTTTTGTTTATTTTTTCAAATTAAATTATAGATTCTAATTTATTTTCGCTTTTATTAATATCACTAACATCTCTTATTTAAAAAATGTTATTTTATTTTTAAATAAAGTAATTAATTCTTAATTAAATTTGATCGCAATTTGGTTTAATTTTCCACTTTGCTAAATATCTTTAAAGAATAATTCTTTCTTTATTATTTTTTAAAGCTAGAATAGTTGAAAGTCCTTTTTTAATTTAATTTCTTTATATTAATTTTTATTGACAAATTAAGTGCCATAAGCTTAAGAATTTAGATTTTCTTTTTTACTCAAAGTATTCGATAAAATCATTATTTTTTGTTAATAAAATTTACCTTTTGGTATTTTAATAAAAGTTTATTTTTATTACATATAATATAAATTTTAATATACCTATCAAAAATTAACACACTATTTCGCCACCTATCTAAAAAAATTTGTTTCTTATTTTTTTCATATTTTAATATCTAATTTAAAACTCTATTCAAAGCATTTTATTATTAAAATTTTAATATACTTTATTTATTAATTTTACAGAAAACCTCCTATTTATTGATATATTTATAAAAATTAATTAAACTAAAAGTCAAAATAAATAATTGTTTTTAAAATTTTTCTAGTTACAGATTTAATTTTATTTATTTTTTCATTTAAGCAGTAAAAAAACTTTTAAAATGCTATTTTTCTTGAATTTAACTCTTTTTTATATTATAATTCCAACTTTTTTTCTTAGATTTTTTCATTTTATTTTTAACTAACATTAATATCTTAATTAAACTATTTCTCTAAATTTTTAATTGCCTCGTTCAAATCTTCTTATTATATTTCAACTTCAACTTTTTCTTTAATATTAAATTTGTTTATATATATGAACTTTTAAAATAATTTTTTTTTCATAATGTTATTAGTTTTTACCTTGTTAAATTTTTATTTTCTATTATTTTAACTCTTTTATTTTCTCTATTTATTCTTTCACGACATTTTATATATTTCTTAACTCTTTTTCTAATTAAAAAGTTTTCTACTATTTTAAATTATTATTACTTAAGTATTCCTACAAGATATTTTATGCTTACTTTCTTTCCTCCTCTTTTTCACTAATAATTTTCATCAACTCATCGATACTTTATTATTACTTTGGTATAATAAAACATTAAATAAATCAAAGTATATTATTTTTTATATATATTATAATATTAATATACTAAATATAAGATTCAATTAAGATATTATTTATTTTTACTTCCTCTAATAATAACTATAACTATTTTCCATCATTTATTTATAACATTAATTACTAGTTCAATTATTCTTCATAAATTTCTTAAGCCTCTTCTTTTTCTAAAACTTATTTTTACAATTATTTAACCTTTATTTCCTAATTCAAAACTTATGCCTCTAATTTTTAATTATATTCCTAAGTGTTTTATAATTTTTTCTAAAAAACCTTGATTCTAAATTTTAAAATTGATAATGATAAAGATACTAAAAAATATAAATGTAAATTTAAATTAAATTAAATCAATTTTTATATTTAAAAAATAAGTTTACTTTTCTCTTATGTTTATCCTTTTTTATTTTAATTCTTAAATAATGCTTTAATATTATTGATTAATACCAAATTGTTCTTAAATTATCTACCTATTTTCCTGAAAAAATAATTTAAAATTTTTTTAAATTAATATTATTGCATATTAAACAAGTGTTATTTCTTATTTTTTTTTAATATTATTGTATTATTTTATATTTAATTATTTTTTTTTAATTTATTACATTATAGGCTTTTCCAATTTTATCTTTTAAAATATTTTCTTCTTGATCCATTTCATTTTCTTCATCATCTACCTAATAAAATTAATAATAATTGATAGGCTTTAAATTATTATACAATATATTAAATTAGATTTTCATTAATAAAATATTTCTGAAAAATAAATTTACTTATTAATTTTATTTTTATATTTAGGATGAATACTGAAAATTTTTATCTTTTGTTGACATTGCTAAATTTTTTATATTTTTTAGTTAATATTTTTTGCCTATAAATTTATATGTGAATTCTAATTTATTTTTATATTTTGTTTTGAATTAGTCAAGTTTTTTATTTTTTCAAAAATTAAAAATGAATTTATACTATCATTTTAACTTTTAAATTAAATTATTTAAATTTTGGAATTAACATTTCAAATAAGAAATTAATTCTATATAATTTTCTTATTGTATACTACATAATATAATTTTAATTATAAATATATTAATATTAATTCTATTTACTTTTATATATAAATTATAAACATTTATAATAATAAATATATTTGCATATGAAATTAAATAAGTTTTTATTAAATTTTGCAGAAAATATTTGTACATTAAAATGAATACTTCAAATTTTTGTTTATCAACATCTTTCAAATATTTTATAAATATCATCTTATTTTAAAATGGGAGTAATAAAATTACTTAAACTAATATCCGAAAATAAGCTTTATTTCTTCACCAAAGGAAAAAATTCAAGTTCGAAAAAAGGGCCATATTATTCCATTTATTTTTAATCAAAATAAGGTTATATACTCATATCTTTATTATTACTATTAATTCTTATCAGTTCTGTTTCATCTCTATTAAATTTGTTATTTAAATGTTACATTTAGAATAATATGTAATAAACATTATTTTGATTATTAAAAAGCATAAAACAATTTAAAAAGTTGAAATATAAAACAAAACATTACTTTAAAAATTTGAAGTTCCAAGCAAAATAATGGGCTAATTCTAAAATTATTTTATAAAAAATTTCTTCTTCCATCTCAATATTTTTGCTCTCTACTTATGATAAAATGAATGCTATTTTTAATAGTAGATAACCCAATTTTATTTATATTTCATTTTTACAATAATAATTTTATAAAATTTTAAAAACAATTGGAATTCCTACTAATTAAATACTTTCTCCAGTAATCTCAATTTTCAAAGAAAAGTAATTTTCTAAAATATTTATATTGTCAACCAATATTTGTAAATAATCCTAAACAAATAAATATTATTGGTATCCATAAAATTTATAAATATATATTTATTTAATAAAGTAGTGCTTTTACATTTATTTTGTTTTGATGTTTCTAAATTTTTTCCTATTAAAATCCATTGTTACTTTCAAGAAATTTATTCATCAAATATATAATATTTTATTACCCTTATTTCTAAATGTTAATAGACTCCATTTAGAAATATCCTAATTTTTTAACTAATATACACTTTAATGCTTCTTTTCTAGAATAAATATTAAAATAATTATAAAATATTTAAATTAATAAAATAAAATTTTTACATCACAGGAATTGAATTTAACAAATATAATGATGTCTAATATTATATTAAAATATAATTGCTTGAAAGACAACCAACAAATACAAGTTACTTAAAAAATTATGTTGTTTCCTAACAAACATCTTGCTATATATTATACAATAACAATTCTTTTAATTTTTCCAATCTAATTTACCCTTCATTCTTAGTATTTTATTATATTTATTAATCATTTTAAATTTCATTATTTTAATCATTTTAAATATCATTATTTTTTTCATAATAAATATGTTCTAATACTTAATTATTTATTGAATACTAATTATCTTATTTTTATTAACATTATTCATATTAACTTTATATCTTATTATTTTCTTAATTATTTTCTAATTTCTATTATTATTGCTAATATCCTTCTACAAATGCTTCATTTTATTCTATTTCTATTAAATCTTAGTTTTTTTCTTACATTTTCTTTAAAAAAAATTGATTAATTTTTTACAATTTTGGGTCATTTCTAATTTATGCTTTTGCTTAATAATAGTTAGCATTACCCACTTATTTATATGGTAAATTTTAAAATACAACTTTTTTGCCGTTACCTTATTAATTATTTTTTTGATTATTATTATTACTTTAATTTTAATTATTTTACAAACCTGTTCTAATTTCCCTTGTACTTTTGATTTTACAAGAGTCACGCAAAGATTCATATATAAAATTTTCTATACACTTAGTGATTTCTTATTCAAATAAAAATTTAACTTCTTTTTTGGTTGGATGAACATTGGGATCTAAATTAGTAGTTTTTATATGTAAACTTATATATACATAATATCCTCCTTCTTAATTATGTATACTTTCATAACATTTATTATAGCCTCTATCAATTGCCCTTCTAACGCTTTCATTACTTACATATCTATCATTAATGAAAATAATAACCTCTTTGTATTTCTTTGTTGATGATAAAGAACTTAAAACTGTGTTAATTTAACATTTATAATCATTGTATAAATCCAACTCTAAATAAATAAAAAATAAATAAATTATGTATATATATATAAAACTTTTTTATTAAATTTTCTTTATTTTTACCTTTTTCAAAAAAATTTGTAGCCTATATTTGACTCATTATACCTAGAATTTATTATCTACTATGAACAGGAGGCGTAGAAAATTCTGGTTTATTTTCAATTTTAACTACAAATCTAATTTCTTTATAGTGAACAGACATGCTCATGATAAATTTAATGACATTTTTTTTTTCTTCAATAGGATTAACACTTTTTCTTCTAGGATTTAAATTGTAAAAAAGGTCCATAACTCTGATTTTGGTCCCTTATTAACCTGGTATAATATCAGGTCCACTAACCATTTTAGAATCTTTAAAACTATAAGAATTTTTTTTAAAATTTTAATTAAAACAATATAATTATTTGAATTGAAATGATAAAACTTATATAAATTATATAAAAATAAAGTTTTTTTATTTCAATTTTTCTACTTCGCCACATATCCAAAACTTTCTCCAGGTCTTTGAGATTAAATTTATAAATTCGAAACATAAGAAACTGAAGCCAAAGCTTCTCCTCTGAATCCAAAGGAATTTAAGCTGCTTAAATTTCCAAAATTTTCAATTTTACTTGTGGCAAATCTCTCACATAAAAGTGGAAAATCGTCGACATTAATACCTTTACCATCATCTTCAATTATAATTTCTTTAAGCCCTCCATTTTATAAGGTAACTTGTATTTATGTTGATTAAGCATCTATACTGTTTTCAGTTAATTCCTTAATAACTTTTAATTTTAATTTTAATTATATTTTTATTTAAATAATAAATGTAAATTAATGTATTTATATAATGAAAAATAATTATTCATTTTTATTTTCTTCATTTTTTATAAAATATTTAATCAATATTAAAATGATTTTAGAAAATTAATTATATGAAGGTATTATACCTGAATAAGGTTTTTATATAACTTCTCCTGCTGCTATTTTGTCTATTACATCTTATGATAATTTTTATATTCTCGACATTATTTTTTTTTTTTATAGTTAAATATGTTTTATTTTGATTTTATTTATATTTTTTTTTAGCAAAATTACTAATTTCTAAATTTCTATTTAATTTTATTAATCCATAAAAATTTATTTATATCTAAATTGTGAGGGAAAAATAAAAAAATAAATACTTTTACTTCAATCACTGGAAAAGTAAAATATCTTATTTTTTATAATGAATACATTTTATAACATATTAAATAAAATATCAAAAATTAACTTTAAATAATATTTAAATTTTGAAATATTTATTTTACAAATATACTTTATATACAACATTTATGATAATAATATTTGGTTTTTAAAAATCTATACATATTTTTAAATATAATCCTTATTTATGGTATTTGGACATCACATGCATTTTCATGTTAAAACATATAATGAATTCTATTTGTTTTTCATATTTATTAGACAAGTTGAACCTAAATCATTCCTATAATTAAAAAAAAAAATAAAAATAACCAAATATAGTAAAAAAATAAAAAAAACTTAATACCTATTATAATGTAAGCATTGAAATTTTTTTTCAAAACAAATTTTAGATCATTTAAGCAAAAAAGTGCCACATTACCTATTTTTTTAGTTACCATGCCTTTGTTAATAAATCAATTTTAAATTCAAAATGATTCATAGTCTATTACCAATAAAATTTTCTAAAAAATATTTAGCTAATAAACCCAAAAAATTTAATGTTTTTTCGAAAAAAGCGAAACCAATTTTCAAAAATTACTTCATATATCGGAAAAATTCACTATTTAAATATGTGAAGAAGGCACAGACGACGTAGTAGCAACTGGACTTTTAATTTCTAATGGAGTTTTCATTACCATAAATAATATTTTCCAGAACAAAAAAGATACCCATAATTATTACTTTAAATTTATGAATAAACCTTATAAATTCCAATTCAACTTAAAATACACTATGAAATCAGAAAATCTCTCTTTTTGTCATTTCAACGTAGATGAAAATCATGACATTTTTGTTAACGATAAAGACTTTCATAATTCTATTTCAAAATTTGATATACTTAACCACTTATAAACGAATGCAGAATTAGGACAAAATATTTATTTAATTGCAAAAAATTAAGATAACCAAAATATATTATAATAAGGATTTGTGTTAGATCCTTAATTTAGGTCTAAAAATTTCGACCCTTATTCTTTCCCCATATATACAGATATAAATCCAAACTTAAATTTGAACAAGTTTTCTAAGTAAATAAATAAAATTTTATTTTAAAATTTACATATATTTGTTATCTAATAGTGTTTATTATGATAAATAATTATGATTAATATTTATTATAATATTGAAATATTTTATTAAATTTTAGATATTCTGAATGTACCAGTATTTTTGGGGGCCCAATTTTAGATTCTCATGGAAAAGTTTTAGGCATAATTTTACCTTAAAATTCTTATTATCAAAATGTTTTAGCAACCCCTGCTTCTTATTTATAAGGAATTTTAAGTTAGTATAAATAAAAATAATAAGTTTTAAGACCGTATTTAGGATTAGAAGTAAAATCTGCTTTAGAAAATAAAGGTAATAACACTAATATTATTTTTATAAATTTAAAAAATTAAAAAAATATTTAACATATTAAAATTTTGCAATTAAGGTGCTTTTGTTATAAAAATTAACAGTGATTCACCTAGTGATAAAGCAAATTTAAAATTAGGAGATATAATAGAAGAAGTTAATGGAATTAAAATAACCAATAATTAAGACCTTTTAAAATGTATAGGTTATAATATACATGAAAAATTTGAATTAAAAGTTAACTCTAATGGATAATCTAAAGTTATACATTTAGTTACAGATTAGTGAAAAAATTTTTATATTGTAAAAATCATTGTCTAAAAAAATTATTTTTAAAATAATAAATGATTATTTATTATATATAAAATTTAATGATATCTTTATAACTTATATCTTTAATTAGTATTGAGTTTTTAATTATACTTAGTAAAACTAAAATAATTATAATAAAATTTATTCTTATTTAAGGGAAATCAATTATTTAATTCTTATTTAAGGGAAATCAAATATTTAATTCTAAAATTTATTATATTTGATTTGTTTATAAATATCATTCAATTATGCCTTAATCTAAAATGCAGTAATTACCATTTGAAGAATTTTCAATACTTATATCGTTCTTCTTGCTCAAAGAGGTATTGATAGGATATATATTATTTTTCAAATATTATTCACCTTATTTTAAATAATATTCATCATTCAATGTATTTTAGGCCTAAGATTCATAAAAAAATTTGTCTTAATCAGAATTTTGTATTTATTCAATCTCATCAAATTTATCTCCTTATCGATAAATATTATTACTAACTTCTTATGAAAAATTATTTACCCCAGATTTTTATTATGAAGTATCATTATCAATTTTTTATATAAAAGCACTTTAATTTTAAATTTTATCTAATTAACTTTAATTTTTTTATTAACCTTCTAATTCTTATTCAATTTCATTCACAAATGGTAAGTTACTTGAATCCTTTTCTACATTTATTAAATTTTAAATTAAGTATGATAAAAATAATACAAATATATTAAAAATAATAAAAATAATCTGATATATAATATAAGTCATTATGTTACCTTGAAATGCTTTTAAAATTTGTTCAATTGTAGGTCTTTTATTTCTATCAAGTCTAATCATACATTTAATTATATTTAATATATAATAATGATGTTATTTAATTTCAGAATTGGGAGACTCCAAAATCTTTATTTAGTTTGCCAAATAATTAATTTAATTTTCAAATTAATTTTTTTGCGACTTTCTAACCTAATTTTCCAACTCCCTATTATATATTTATTATATTTATATTTCTCGATTTAAAAAAAAAAATATTAGAAAATATTGAAAATAATTATTAAATATCTATATTTTTTAATACTTAGCTGTTTTTTAAATACCGTTTCTTTTAGAACATAATGTGAAAAGCATTTACAATATAGTTGAACCTAGGGAATATATATCTACTTGTTTAACATTATATTTTTTAGTATAAACTTCAGGAGCCACATATAGTGGGGTCCCTAAACCAGTATGACTATTAGTGTAATTGGAATCATTTTTTTTTAATATTTTAGAAATACCAAAATCTGCCAATCTAACATATAAAATATTATCTGATTAAGAATTTAATAAATCTGTATTTTTTACATCCAATAGTATATTTTATAATTTTATGTCTCGGTGAAAAAAATCTATGAAAATATTTTTATTCAAATATATTTGTAATTATTAAAAATTTTATTAAATATAAATATAAAGTATTTACTTATATCATGAATATGTTTGACAGCTTAACAAATTCTATAAGCTATGTTTATAAAATGGGGAATGTCATAAATAAATGTTTACTTTTTTACTTCCAAATATTTTATTAAATAAGTATATAAACTAAAATCGCATTTTTTCATAATAATATTAATTTAATCATCCCAAAAATAGGCTTCTTTTACAGGAACTACAAATTATTCATCAAATTAAGGGTGATGATTAATAAATAAAGGATAAATTTCTCTTAATTTTCTTTACACCCAATCAGAACCGAATTTTTCTTCTTTTTTTTTTACAATTTCTTTACAAGCTTCTTCTATATTTTTAACTTTGTTTTTTACGATAAAAACTTTGTAATTACTTTCACTAATTTTTTTCTATTTATCATATTTTTTATAAAATTTAGAAAATTTTTTGTCCTAGAATATTAATTTAGTCTTACATTTATCAATATAAGAATCCATATGTTCTTAAATAAATTTTTCTAATCCCTTTTAATATTCCTTATCGTACTCGCTTTCTTCATCACTATATGTATTATATTTTTTTTCTTCTTCTTCTTCCATTTTATTGAATTTATTTTTTTCTTATATAAATTTATAAACTTTTGTAAAATATCTTGTAATTTATTAATTTTCTTTATTAATGTAAGCATATTAAATTCTGAGGACTTATTTATAGAACATATGAATAAGTTTTCATTTAATACATTACATATGAATATTAAATTATAAATATTATAATAAATAATTTTACAAATATTGGTATATAATTATATTATTATTAGAAATGTAGTAGTTACTACAATAAAATTTCAAATTAGCAATTTGTTAATTATATATTTTAAATCAGCCAATGCATTCAAAATTAATATATTTATTTGACAATAAATTAACTAAAATGGAATCATCTTCGATAATGCACTTTCTTTTATTATTTATAATTACTTAAATAAATAACAAATTTATATAAATTTATATATTAATTTTACTTGAAAATAACACTAATATTCTTTAAATACAAATTAGATAAAAACTCGTAAATATCTAATAGTAATTCATTGTCAAATGTAAAATTACTGTCAGGATATAAAATTAATAAAATTATTAATAGGCAAATATTTATATTCATAAAATTTAATTAAATATAACTGATATTAATATTACTCAAATTCTAATGTAAATGCCTCTATATTTTTTTACAAAAATGTATTCAATTTTTATCGTTAATTGATAAATTTTTAATCAAAAAATTCAACAAATCTTCCCTATTATCTATTAAAATAATCAAAATTTCATTTATATATTTATTAAAAAAAAATACTAAATATTTCAATTTATAATACTTATCTTTTATTTTCAAACGCCTTACATTATTAGAAATTGTAAAAAGTTAAATAAAATTATTAACACTATTTTCATT
This sequence comes from Pseudocohnilembus persalinus, assembly GCA_001447515.1. Taxonomy (NCBI): domain Eukaryota; phylum Ciliophora; class Oligohymenophorea; order Philasterida; family Pseudocohnilembidae; genus Pseudocohnilembus; species Pseudocohnilembus persalinus. The sequence goes on from LDAU01000083.1 coordinate 261,138, forward strand.
CAGTTTCTCCTTAAAACTATTAATTTTAAAAGTTAAATCAAATTAAAAAAAATATAAAAAATAATTTAAATAAAACTTTTGATATACTTAAATAAAATGTCTAATTCTGTAATATAACTTAAACTTTTTTTATACTATTTATTCCAATCAATCACATCATTTATTTCAATTTACATATTTAAATTATATATATTATAACTATATTAAAATTTTATATTTGTTTTATTATGTAAGTAAATTTTTGGAAATAATAATTAAAAATATTTTAGGGTAAATTTTAATTATACCTTAAAATTTACAATATTAAAACATTTAAATACTATATAATAATACATTGTTTAAAAATCTAAAATTTTTTATAATCCATTTATTAACATGGTAAAAAATAAATTATAATTTATTATTTATTTTTCCTTTAAAATTATTAGCTAATAAAAAGTAAAAGAAAATTATGATCTTCATTTCATTTTTATTTTATAAAGTTAAAAAAGGAATTTATTAATATTTGTTAATTTTATATAAAATATAAAAATTTTGCTTCTGACCTTTATATCATTAATAAAATTAGCAAAAAATTTTTTAAACTAATTTTTTATGAGCATTAAATAACTTTAAAAAAACTAAAAATTTGAATTTTTATACTATTTAAGATAAGAAAAAATATTAATAAATAATATAAAAACTTTTGTGAAATCACAGCTTTTTATTTTTACATAATAAAAACAAACATAAAATTATTATTATATTCAGATTCTATTTGCTCATTTGAAATTGTTGAATCTTTTTAAAGGCGCCATTAATTACTTTATTATTAATTATAAACCTATTATTATTTTTTTAAATTTTCACTATTTTGTTAACCAAAATTATTTAAATTTTCCGAATCTGAAATTTTAGCTTAATAATTATTGTAATCTATTTTGTTTTCATCATATGTTGGTTATGATTTAAGAAAAATGTTGCTATTTTTATTTTATTTTATTTTTTTATATTAATATTCTTCTTCTTCTTCATTATGTTTCTAGTCATTAGTTCTTTTATTTTTATATCTTTTTTCTAATTCTAATAAAATTTAATATAAATATTTTATATTCATTTATTTTATATAATGATACCTTTTATTTAATGTTATAATCTATCAACAACTTTTTCTATAGTTGGCCTTTTGTCTTAATAAAAACTAAGCATTTCATTTGTTAATTCACAAATTTCGTAATAATTTTTAATATTTGTTTATTAAAATTGCCCTTATAGCAATTCTGAAATATCAAAATCTGCTTTAATATCTTTTTACTTTTTCAATAAATTGTTCCTAATTTATTTTAAAATAGAACTTTAAATTCTACTATCAGTCTGACTATTTCTTTAAATAAAAAATACGATATATAAACTTATATATTTAAAAATAAAAGAATATATGTAATTTAAATATTTTAATAATTTACAATTCATCTACATCTGAAATTTGATTTTTTTCCAATTATTTAATAACTATGCAATTTATCTTAGAAAATATACTAAAAAATGTTGAGCCTAATGAATATATGTCATTTTTAAAGGGGTTATATTCAATTTCCTAGTGTATTTCAGGAGATTAATAACCCGCAGTTCCGCATAATGTTTAATTTTAAGTATATTAATTATCTTTTTTCTAAGGTTCTTTAGACAATCCAAAATCTGTCAGCTTTATTTATAATTCTTATTTTTACTACTTAACTAAAATATTTTCAGGCTTTATGTCTCTATGGGCTAGTCCTTTATAATTTAAAAATGTTATATTAATAATTTAGTCTAAGTATCAATTAATTACGTATCAATTAATTACAAAGATAAAAAAAACTGGCATTATAAAAATAGAATATTTCAGAAAATTCTTTACCTTTTTCTTTTAAAAATTTTATAGCTTTTGAAATTTACAAGCAAATTTTTAGTAAATCAATCATCTTTGGATTGTATTAGTTTTGCACTAAATATTTATCTATATATATTTATAAATTTGTGTCACATTTTTCCATAATTATTTTCATTTCCTGTTACCCAATAAAAATTTCATAAATTTTAACGATATATTTTTTTTTACAACTTAAAGGATATATTTCTCTAAAATATTTTTTAAAACATTCTTCGCTTTTCTCCACATTAATTTGACTTTCTTATTCTGTATATTTAATTACCTTACAGGCATATTCTTTAGTACAATTATTCTTATTATTCTTACTTATACATTAATAAACTTCGTAATTACTTTTACCTATTATATCTTTCAATATATACTTGCTTTCAAATATTTTGCCTTCAGCATCATAGTGTATTAAATCTATGTATTTTTCAGAATTTTTAACATTATATTTTTTGGAAAAATTATCAACAAATCGTTTAAAATAGCCCAACATAAGTTTTTTTTAGAATTTTTTATTTTTATTTTTATAATATCAATGTAATAAATCTTATATTATATAATTTGATAAAGTCCCCTTATAAATACCAAAAACTAATACTAAAATATACGTTTTAATTAATTCTAATTTTAATCAAATAAAAAAATTATAGAGGATATTGATATTTTCAATAGTTTTCTATTAAAAATTTAATATTAAATATGTGTAAAAGCAATGAAGTATTAAATTTTTAGATAAAAATAAAATAATTTATGTTTTTTTTATTGAAATTATTATTTTTTTTTCCTATATTCTACTAATAAAGTTTAATTAAATTTTTAACTTATTAAATAAATACTTATTATTTAATAATTAAAATAAATTTTTTATTATTATATATACAAATTTCAAAATATTCAACTAAATTCACTGCTATAATTTGATTCTTTAACTCAGCATATCAATTAATAAATTTTTTATTTTTATTTTATTAAAAATTCTAAAATCAGTTTTTTATTTAATGTTTATCAAAAATTGTTTGAAATATTATTTAATTAAGCCATAAATAATTGTTAAATATTCCATTATTTCTTCTTGATCATTTATGAATATAGTTAATTTAAATATATCAATTAGATTATTATTCTTTTATTTTTTTACATTTTATCATTTATTTATATATATACGTTTATTCAATAATTTTTTAGATAATTCAAATTCATTAACTATCTAATTATAGTATAAATCTCCCATTATATATATTTTAATTTTATTATTTCATTTTTTGGATATAATATTACTAAATACCACATATTCTAATTTTATAAAAAAACTTTATTTATACAATATCTTGTTATATAATTAAGTAAAAAATAAATTACTCTAGATTGATACTGGCATATTCAAAATCTAAAACTGATAATTCAAATAATTATTCCCATAATATTTACTTTCCCTGCACTGGACTACATAAACTATAAATGTATTTAAAAAATATCAGCAAATTAATTTAAAAATACATAAATATGCTTTTTATTTACTTAAAATCTAAGTTTATTGTTTTTATATTTTTTAATTTTGTAAGGCTGTCAACCAATTTTTCCAAATCATGGGTTTTTAATTAACTACTTCTATAAAAAATTATTTTTATTTTTACTGTTTTTACAAATAATTATTAATTTTTACACAAATCTAAGGTTAATTTATTATAACTTTCGACTGAGCCGATAAAATATTGAATTCAAATAATCACCTTATCTCATAATATTGATTAAATTACCAGTCCTTTTTAAAATGATAAATTAAAATTAGAGAAAAATCTTTTAAAAATTTTATGATTTTTACTAGTCACTTATTTGCAAAGAAATTAAATTTTCAAAATTTTATAAAAATTATATCATAGAATCAGAATCTTATTATTACACTTCATCTGTTTGACTGTTTGCAAATAATATTTATTTAATTCAAATATCAAAAAAAGATTAGCAAATATAAAAATAAATATACTAGCATAAAAAATTATAACCTATAATTTATCTTTAAAAATTGAACATTATCATAATAAATAAATTCTTTATTCCAATCTTCTAATTTTTTTATTGTTTTTTCATATACCGGGTCAGACACATTTGAGATTTTAGAAATCTAATAGTTCATTTCAGACTTTGAATCAAACAATTAAATGCTTTTATAATCATTAGACTTTTATATATTAAAAGACAAGACATTATTATTATTATAGTTAATATTGCTGTCGTTTTCACATTTATTTTAAAATAAAAATTAACAATTACTATTTGACAAATTTTTCTCTGGATCAGCTTATTCTATTTAAAAAATATTTTCATTTGGATTATTTAAGCTATTTATTGCTGATAAATTAGATAAAACATTATTATAATCCATGCTATTAAAACTATATTATAAATTTAAGTCATTCATATTCTTTTCAATATAATTACTAAATTAATTATCCTATATATTTGAATGTTATTAGTTGTTAGACTACATTTTTTTTATTCTTAATTATCAATATTAATAGTTATACCACTAAAAAAAAAATAGTAAATAATATTACATAATAAATTCTATTTAATTAAATGAAAAATTAAAAAGACGTTCATAAATCATTATAGTTTTTTTTGGTATAAAAAATTAATTAAAAATATAAACGAGATGATTTTCAACATTTAAATTTACAAATTTTTTTCATTATTATTTGAATACTAAAATTCTAGTTTTATTTAGAATTAACAATACTTTATTTCTCTATAAGTATATTAATAAATATATAGATAATTATTTAAAGTCAAAAAAACTATCAATTGTTTTTGAAATTGATAGGTAGTATAAAAATATATATGTTATTATATATTCTGTTGAAAAATTAATTGTATAATTTTAAAATTTATATTTACTACATTTGAAAAATACAAAAATATAAAAACCTAGTACATTAACGATATCTACTATATTTTATAGTAATTATATTCACATAAATTTTATAAATATTTTTAATACTTATATCATATTTTTCTCCAACATAATTTTAAAATTTCTTTTCTTTAATTTTACAAATTTGGATATAGTACTTACATTATAAATTTATTTAATATAGTATTTATTTGATTTTATAAAAATTTATAATATAAATTATTAAATCTAAGACATATTTTAATTAAAAAAACAAAATAATAATATAAACAATAAAAACAAAATAAAATGATTAAAATTTTTTTAATTACACTTATATTAGTTATAAGTATATCAAAATAATTCACAATTTCAAAAAAATTTGTTGACCCTTTATACCAGTCACCAAAAGAGCTACTTAATATAAATTTATAAAGAGGTTTTATACCTAAAAATGATATATAAATCCCAAATTTTTAAACACCATAATATAAAAGACAAAATAAATACTATCATGAACCTTTACCAGAAAACTTTTCATGGGCGAACAATAATGGCATAAACTATCTCACCACAGTAAAAAAATAATATAAAATAATATTTAATATTTAATATATTATTTTAATTTAAAATATTCATAATTTTTTAATACTATAAGATAATATAGTATACATATTTATTTTTATTTTTTTTTATTTTTTTTTAATTTATTAATATTATTATAGATATAAAACCAAAAAAATCCTCGATATTGTTCTTCTTCCTGGGCTTTTGCAGCTAGTTCTTCAATTTCTGATAGAATAAAAATTAAAAGAAAAGCTTAGTGGCCAGATATTATGATAGGAGTTTAGTAGTTACTAAGTTGTGATACTGAAAATTAAGGCTGTTAAGGTGGTGATGACCTCCAAGTATCATACATATATATATAAATATATATATATATTTTTATTATGTTTTTTTAAGCTTGAAATTCTAATCTTATCTCAAATTAAATGTTAAAAATACTATATATGATATGTTTTTACTATATAATTTATAATGATTTGGATAATAATGTAAAAATAATAATAATATATTTAATTTAATAATAGGCCTACAAATATATATATGAGAATGAAATACCCGATATCACATGCTCTGCCTATTAAGCTAAATCTTATCTATAGGGAGTCACATGTACTAAATTCAATATGTGTGGTCAGTGTTGGATGGGAGCGTATAAATTATTTAAAATAAAAAATAATAAATATTTATAAGAATTTAAAATAACTCCACTTATTAAATATGAATTTTTTCTATATACTATCTTAAAAGCAAATGTATGAACTAAGATGGCTACTACACTTATACACTGGAGGAATTTGGTAGAATTAAAGGTGAAAAAAATATGATGGAAGAAATTTATGAAAATGGACCCATTTCATGTGCAATGGAAAACACATTACATTTGGAATTTTATAAAAAAGGAATTTTATATGATCCTGAGCCATAAAGTGATCATAAATTAAATCATGTAGTTTCAATAGTAGGCTGGGGATCCGATGAAAGAACAAACACAGACTATTGGTATAAAAATATTTACTTAAATAAAATATTTAAAATATTATTTATATATAAAATTATTAATAATATTAAATGTAAAAGGATTGTGAGAAATTCTTGGGGGGAAACATGGGGAGAATTTGGTATGTTTAAATTAGAGAAAGGTGTTAACGCTTTTGGAATAGAATCTAGGTGTAATTATGCCATACCGAAAAATACATGGTAAGAAATAGACCATTTACTAACTGCACCTTAATATTCTGGTTATGAACTAGATTTAGAAGCCAAAAAAAAAGGAGAGAAATTAGGGTTAAAACCAAATTAAGAAATTATTCATGATGGAATAAAAGAAAAAGTTTTAATAAAAACTTAGAGACCTCATGAATATATAAAAAAAGAAGATTTACCTACTAATTGGGTAAACAATAAAAATTTGTATCTATATCTTATAAATTACTTTTTTTATTTTAAAAAGGATTGGAGATAAGTAGATGGGGTAAATTATATGTCTTAAAATACAAATTAACATTTACCAGTATATTGTGGATGCTGTTGGGTAAAAAAAAAACAAATTTAAATTATAAATAATTCAAGAAATATATAAAAATTAATATGAAATTTTTAATAAATTTAATTTTATAAGGCTTATGGAACTTCTTCCAGTATAGCAGATAGACTAAATATCATTACAAAAAATAAATTTCCTAGGACAGTTCTTTCTGTTTAAGTAAAACTAAATAATAATTTTAAAATTAATAAAACTACATTTTAATTTATAATAAAAGGCAATTGTTAATTGCAGGTGGGGAGGAACATGTAGTGGAGGAAAATCATAATAAGTGTACTAAGAGGCAAATGAACATGGTATTCCAGTTAATACATGTTAAAATTATGTTGCGAAAAACCCAGCAATATTTGAATGTTCAGAAATGCAAAAATGTTCACAATGGTAATTAAATTATTTATAAATAATAAAAATTAAAAAAAAAAACACAAAATAAATAATAAAAAATATATAATATATAAAATAAAATAAAATAAATGGAAAATTTTTAATTTTATTATTATTAGTTGGCCTGGCAAATATGGATCTGACATCTGGTAAATATTTATTTATCTTAATTTTTAAATAATAATTGATAAAACCTTTAATAAATTTATACATATATATATATTTAATGTTTATATAGTATGCCTGTTAGTAAAGTTTAAAAAAAATACCCATAAGTTTATGTAGATGAGTATGGAGATATAGAAAAAAATAATGAAACTTAGATGATGTCTGAAATTTATGCAAGAGGACCAATAAGTAAATAAAATACTAATTTTAAATTTAATATATATAATTAATTTATAACATATCAGAATTATAAATTTTATTAATTAGGTTGTAGTATGTAATCTACTGATAACTTTAAGTACTACAAGAAAGGTGTTTACTACGAAAAATTAAACTCTACTAGTACTAACCACGTTATTTAAGTTCTTGGGTGGTAAATTTATTATTTAAATAAAATTAAATTACTTCCATTTTATAAATTATAATATATATATATTTAATTTAATTTTATACTACTAAATAAAATGCTTAAAATATATTTAAAATATAAATAGGGGTACGACAGAAGATGGTGAAGATTACTGGATTGGAAGAAATTCGGCAGGTAAAGAAAATAAAATAATTAAAATTTTATATTTTTTTGATTAAATATAATTTAATTTTATCTTAAATTAAAATATATTTTAAGCTTAATTTTTTAATAAATTAAGGAACTTTTTGGGGTGAATATGGTTTCTTTAAAATTAGTAGAAAAGATGGGTATAATTTAAATATAGAAACTCATTGTAATTGGGGTGTTCCTACTACTAGTGTGTATGATGGTTTAGAAGAGGATAATTATGATGAAGATTGATTGTTTAAATAATTAATTTTAATATAATCTTAATAATATCTAAGAAAATTTTATTTTCAACTTTTTTTATAATTCTATTTTGAATCTTTTATCTTTTTTACTGTAAATAATTTCTACCTCATAAAATATATCCAAAAGGAATGAAAAATTAGAAAATACTAATTCTTCTTAAAAAAAAATCGATATTTATGAATATTCTAATACATCTAATTCTTTATGACTAGGTATAATTATACCTCAAATACAAATTATATACTTAGAAAATCGAAATAAAATATTTTTTGTGCAAAATTTTTAAATTAAAAATAAAATAATAATAATAAATAAATACATATAAAAAAAAAAAAATACATAAAAATATGTTAAAACAAATTATTTTAGCACTTTCTATAGTTTTAATTGCCCAAGCATTTGTTTACACTAATCTTGATTTTGATAGATAAGATTAAGAATAGAAATAATTCTAAACTCCTGTTGAAGCATTAGATATTGACTTACACAGAGGATTTATTCCTAACAATAAAAATCAAGGGCTTAATAAAACCAAAAGATTAGCAAGAGACATTTCAGCTTTACCCAAAGATTTTACCTGGTAAAATATGGACGGAGTCAACTATTTAACTTTGGTAAATTAAAATATTAATATAATATATAATTAATTTGGAAAATCATAATTATTTATTTATTATATAAATTATCATAAAAATGGAGGAGAAAAAAAATATAAATAAAAAAAGCCAAATGAAAAGCTGATAAATTTATTTAATTTATATAATTTTTTTTAAATTTTTTTTGTATTTTTTTTATATTTTTTTTTATATTTTTAGGTTTAAAATTAAAAATTACCCTAATATTGTTCTTCTTCTTGGGCTTTCGCTGCCGCTTCCTCTTTATCTGATAGAATAAAAATTAAAAGAAAAGCTGCTTGGCCCGATATTGTTATCGGAGTTTAATAACTTTTAAGTTGCTAAACTCAAAGTTACGGTTGTGAAGGTGGAGACGATTTAGATGTAAATAAAATAAAAAAGAGAAAAAAATAAAATAAAAACACAATAATTAAAATTTATTTTATATTATATTGAATTATTAATATATAAAAAAAAAAATTAAATAATTATTTGTTTAAAATTAAAGGCCTATAGTTATATTTATGAAAACGAAATTCCTGATCAAACTTGTTCTATTTACCAAGGATCTTCTTGGCTTTAAGGATTAACTTGTACTGATTTTGTAAAATGTGGTACTTGTTGGGGAAGAGAAAGAGGGTAACAATTTTTTTAATAAAAATAATTTACTAATAAACATTAACTTTAAAAAAAAATATGATAATCAATATTAATATATATAAGGGATTGTTATGCTGTAGATGAATACCCTACTTTTACTGTTGAAGATTACGGAAAAGTTAAAGGAGA